>CM075810.1:65991224-66039582 GCA_037975025.1 Excoecaria agallocha
TATTCATTTTAACTCTGATTTAGACTCAAGAAATTTCTTCCGACAACAATTTAACTTTAATTTCATAAATTGCCATTTAGTCCCTAAATTTTTTTTTCTTAAATGTAAAATTACTGTTTGGTCCCTATACTCTTTCTTATTTACAAATTTTGCTTTTTTTTATTCAAATGGACTATTTTATTCCTTTTAATTATGTTTTATCGGCAATTGACTATTTTGCCTTCATTGGATGTAAAATTACAATTTTACCCTTATTAAACATATATACCTCATTTTTCATCTTATATTATTTTTGTTCACATTTTCCATATCTCTAAAGCCAAAATTTTGCTTTTTACACAGTTTTATATAAAATTATCATTTTGCCCCTAGTTTCTAAGAGTAGGAAAATTCATGAACCGGATAAGCGGATAAGCAAATTCAGTCACCGGGAGTGTCCACACTGCTTGGGAGTATGCGACTACTTCTCGGACTACCAATAATAAGCCGGCTAACAAAAGCAAAATAATCAATATTTTTCAGAGCAATAATAAAGTATAATAATACAGAGACAGAATATCGCGGGATAAGTACCCCTATGGCTAGCCATACTATCCTAAGGTCCTGGGTTACCTACTGACACTAAGGGCATAACTTTTTATTTTATTTCCATATTTTATATCATTATTATATTATTTTTCATGATAACTGCCTTATAGTAACCTACACAGAATTAATTTTCTAATCATTTAAACTTATTAGGTGTATATTTTTTAGAGATATGCAGAATATCATCAAAATATAGCCAAATCAAACTATTTTACTCATATTGGCCATTCAGCCACGATGAAAATTTTCACATTCATAGCTTTTAATCATTCCTTTTTGTACTATATTTATTTTTTTTATTTATTTTAACATCATTATAGCAAAATATGCTTAATTTGCACAAGTTTTCTGAAAGTATCACAACTTCCATCATTATATACTTATATACATATTCACATACCCTTATCATTTTCATTTTTTATCAAGTTCATTATTCTTTTCACATCTTATATTGTCCATATATAACAAAATAAATTATTTAATATTAAATTACATGGTACTTACCTAAGGATTTTTATTCGGCCATCACTAGGGTTCACACTTTTAAATTGTTTTCTTCACTAAATCAAGTTCATACTAGTTTAACTCATCACAATATCAACTTATCTCAAGTTAATTCTTCAATTAACCCTAATTCACATAGTTACATAATAGGAATTTCAAGAGAAATTTATCAAAATAATTGAAATTAATTGTAATTTGTATCCACTAACCTTATTCGAGTCTCTTTGAAATCTATTCCACCTTATCCTTGCCTTTTCCTTCCTTAGAATAGCCTTCCCTTTTTGGTTCCTCTTTTGGCCAAAATTTCAAGAAATAAAAATACTAGATTAGCTCATTAATTTAAATAATATAAAATCACTACTATGATCACCAAACCCTACTCTACATGCTGGTATAAAATCTCCCTCAAATTCAAGCTCAAACTCACAAAACTATCAAAGTGTGCTGTACAGATTTTACGTCAAATCTTATGTTTCTTGGCCTTCCTTTGGACAAACTCTTTTCTATGTGAAATAGCAAGAATATTTGAGTATGATAGTCTAATTTGAGCTAAAGTTATGGAGAGATAAAGCTTGAGAAGAAGAAAGAATGGAGGAGAGTGAACCTAGGAGGTATTTCGATTTTGGGAAGAAAAAAGGAAGGAGATGGTCGAACTTTCCAAAGATTTTTTGTGGGTTTCCTCTTTATATAGGGTTCTAAAAGTTTGCAAAAGGAGAGACCAAGATTCATCCAATTACTATTAAATCCAATGGCTTGAAAATTGGCCACTTGTCACCCATCTATGCACTTACGCTTATCCTACTACCATGAGCTCACACACACATAATAATCACACCAAAATATTATTCCGTGTAAAATATCTTGGTCAAAGTCCTGAATTTGACCCTCATAATGACCCAATTTATGTTTTTCACTTCGAAATATGAATTTTCAATCCCGATATGGGATTGCTCTGAAAGTTTACCCCGAGTGTCATTATATATTCAATAATACATGGTAAAACGTTTAGCTCATTTTGATATCATTTCAATATACTTTTTGCTTCGATGGCCTGTGCGGCCAATCCGAAATTCAAATTTTCAGAATTGTTGTTTTTCAATTTTTTATGTGTCACTATACTATGAATAGCATGAATGTGAAATTTGGAGTCAATCGGGGGTCTCTAAGGCCTCCAAATTCTTAGTCAAACCTACGCCGAACCGTGAAAATTTTTCTTCTTTTGCCCTTTTGGAGGTCTATTTGACCTCATTTATCACTCAAATTTTACCACTAAACTCCATTTAACACGTACTTTCTTATTTGACATTAATCTCACTTTGCCCGCAGGGTCACCCATCCTCGGATTTTCCTGACCCGAGCACGTTTAATGGTGCACTTTTTCAATTTTTTTTAATTGACTCTAATCACTTCGAAACTTATCATGAAATAATTAATCACGCATAATAATAAGTTATGCATTACAAATGCAAATTTGGGGGCGTTACAGTACTCTCCCTAAATAAAATTTCGTTGTCGAAATTTACCTAGACTGAAAAGGTGTGGATACTGTTGTCTCATCGTATCCTCTGGTTCCCAGGTGGCTTATTCAACATTGTGGCATTTCCAAAGCACTTTAACCAACAAAATTTGCTTGTTTCGAAGTTGTCTAACCTCACGTGCTAGGATTCTCACTGGTTCTTCATCATAAGACAGATCAAGTCTCAACTAAATATCTTCAAAAGTGATAACATGAGAGGGATCTGAACGATATCTTCTTAACATAGAAACATGGAACACGTCATGGATCCTTTTCAGTTCCGAAGGTAACTTCAATTGGTATGCCACTGGTCCCACTCGCTGATTATTTTATAGGGTCAAATGAATCTAGGACTTAGTTTACCTTTCTTGCCAAACCGGAGTACTTTTTGCCATGGTGAGACTTTATGAAATACTTTATCTCCCACATTAAATTCTATGTCCTTCCTTTTCAAATTTGTATAAGATTTCTATCTATCGGTGGCAACTTTTAGATTGTCTCGGATCAGCTTCACTTTTTCTTTAGTTTCTTTAATCAGGTTAGGTCCCACTAGCTTGCTTTCGCTTAATTCTGTACAGCATAGAGGGGTTATGCATTTTCACCCATATAATGCTTCATAAGGAGCCATTTTGATATTGGAGTGATAATTATTATTGTAGGCAAACTCAGCTAATGGGAGATATCTTTCCCAACTGCTTCCAAACTCGAGCATACAACATCGTAGCATGTCTTCCAACACCTATATTATCTGAGGATGAAAAGTCGTGCTGTAATCCAAGTGGGTTCCCAATGTTTCTTGAAGTTTCTTCCAAAATCTAGAAGTGAATCGTGGGTCTTGATCAAAAATTATAGATAATGGAATACCATGAAGCTGCTCAATCTCGTTCACATAAATCTCTGCAAATTTAGTTAAAGAAAAATCCGATCTTACTGAAGGAAATGAGCATATTTAGTCATTCTATCTACAATCACCCAAATATAATCATGTTGTCTTCTAGTAAGGGGTAACCCAGACACAAAGTCTATAGTGATCCGTTCCTATTTCCATTTCGGTATTATGATAGGATGTAATAACCCTGAAGGCACCTGATGTTCAGCTTTAACTTGTTGATAGATTAAGCATTTAGTCACAAAATTCGCTATTTCTTTCTTCATTCCCGGCCACCAATAGGATTTCTTCAATTCCTGGTACATTTTGTTGCTACCGGGATGCATAACATAAGGACTACTGTGGGCTTCTATCAGAATGTTCTTCTTCAAATCTGCATCACCCGGTACACATATCCTACCCTTGTAATACAAGCAATTATCATGACCAAGCGAGAACTCAGTGCTTTTACCTGTTTGCACCTGTGGATGGGAGATAATTGAGGCTAACCTATCATCTTGACTCTGATGTTGAAGCCAATATGGTTTTATTTGCATTTAAGCCACTAATGCTCCATCTTATGACATGTTCAGCCTCACTTTCATGGCTCATAAAGCCATCAAGTGCTTCCTGTTGAGTGCATTGGCTACCATATTTGCTTTACCAGGATGGTAATCAATCAAACAGTCATATTCCTTGATAAGTTCTAACCATCATCTTTGTTGCAAGTTGAGCTCTTTTTGTGTAGGTAAATACTTTAAGCTCTTGTGGTCGATGTAAATATAGCACTTCTCCCCATAAAGGTAATGCCTCCATATTTTCAAAGCAAACACAATAGCTGCCAGCTCCAGATCATGTGTAGGGTAGTTCCTTTCATGTGGTTTTAGTTGTCTGGATGCATATGCCACCATTTTTCCTTCCTGTATGAGTACACACCCCAACTCATTCCTAGAAGCATCACTATAAATAGTATAAGGTTTACCTGAAACAAGTTGAGTGAGAACAGGAGCCTCAGTCAACATATTCTTTAGTTTCTTAAAGCTTTACTAACATTTCTCTATCCACTCAAATCTAGCATTCTTCTGTAACAGCTTGGTAAGAGGGAAAGCTATCATAGAAAATCCTTTAACGCACCACCTGTAGTACCCACCTAAACCAAGGAAGGTTCAAACTTTTGCAACATTTTTAGGCGGCTTCCAGTCTAGAATATCTTCAATCTTTGCAGGATCTACTTTAATACCTTCCGCTGATATCACATGACCAAGGAAGGCAACTTCATTTAGCCAAAATTCACATTTGCTGAATCTAGCGTACAACTGTTTATCCCTAAATGTCTGCAGTACAATTCTCAGGTGCTAGTCATGCTTATCTGGTGTCTTAGAATAAACCAGAATATCATCGATGAATACCACTACAAATTGATCCAGGTAGGGGTGGAGGATGTGTTTCATTCGATCCATAAATGCACTCGATGCATTAGTAAGGCCAACAGGCATCACTACAAACTCGTAATGCCCATATCTCGTGCGAAAAGCTATTTTTGGAATATTTGTTTCTTTTACTCCCAGCTGGTAATAGCCAAATCTTAAATCTATCTTGGAAAACATACTGGCACCCTTCAGTTGATCAAACAAGTTGTCAATTCGAGGTAATGGATATTTATTCTTGATAGTGACTTTGTTCAGCTGTCTATAATCAATGCACGGTCGAAAAGATCCATCTTCCTTCTTCACAAACAACACTAGAGCTCCCTAGGGAGAAACACTCGGGTGGATGAAGCCTTTTTCTAACAATTCTTGTAGCTAGATTTTTAACTCTGTCAACTCGGTTGGTGCCATGTGATAAGGGGTCATGGCAATGGTTGTTGTGCCGGATAGTACATCAACACCAAATTCAACTTTCCTCGGTGGAGGTAATCCTGGTAACTCATCGAAAAAAACATCAGGGAAGTCTTTAACTGTATGTACATCACTAACTTGTGGTTTCTAGACCTCAGTTTTAGTGACAAAAGCCAAATAGGTCATACACCCTTTTCTGATACATTTGTGGGCTACAGTGATTGAAATTACATTGGACAGGAAATCAGATCATTCTACTATCACCACGATCTCTCGATCTTCTAAAGCTTTCAAAGTGATTCTTTTTAGGTGATAGCCAACAATCGCTCGGTGTTCATAAAGCCAATTCATTCCCAAGTTGACATCAAACTCATGGAATGGAAGTTCAATTAGATTTGCAGGAAAGGTAGCCTGTTGTATCTGTATAGGACAATCCTTGAATACTTTGTTTACAACAACGCTGTGACCTAAAGTGTTGCTCACTAAGATGTCCTAACCTAACTGTGCTTTTTCTAACCCCTTTTCCTATGCAATTCTAGTGCTCAAATAGGTATGTGTGGACCCGGGATCTATCAATGCACAAATAGTATTACCAAATAGGTAAAACTTACCTATAATAACATGCAGAGCATCCTGATCCTCTCGAGCTCTGACGGCATAATTTCTAGCTGTAGATGGTCTGTCTAAAATTGGAGCATTGCCTCTGCCTGATGAGGCCCCACTAGGTCTGCCTCTACCTCTAACTCGTGCTGAAGTAGCACCTTGACTGCCAGCAAAAGTCTGTGTAGCTGGTGTAATAGCCTGTGCCTATGCTCTGGGGCAATCTTTCACCAAATGCTCTCGGGATCCACATCTAAAATAGGCCCCTATCACTCTCCAACAATCACCTTAATGTCAATGCCTGCAATGCTCATAGACTGGTATCTCCGGTCTACTGGCGCCCTGGCCTTGAAGGGTATTACTCACTGATGCTACAGAGGAGGGTGCTTGGGGTGGAGTCTGCTGGGTAGGTGCAGGACTAGCAGAAGAATCCTGAGGGGAAGCTGCAATGGAACCAGAGCCCCTAGTCTTTTTGCTAAACCTACTGCCCAATACCCCTGAAGTTGAACTTCTTTTCTGCTAAAATCTATCCTTTCTACTCATTTTTTCCTGCTGAACAACTTTCATTCTGATAGCGGCATCCACTAACTCTTTCCTATTGGTATACTCTTTCAAAGTCATGATCTTTCTCAAGTCATTATGGAGGCCTCTCTCAAACAGCTGGCACATTTTTACTGGAGGAAACTTGTAATCTTTCATGTAGTAGCTGAGTCTTTCGAACTCTCTATCATACTCCTGTACCGACCTGCTACCCTAGCATAGTCGCTAAAAGGCCTCCTCCATGGATCTCAAATATTCTCTACCCACATACTTATCTCTAAACTGATCATAAAAATAATCCCAAGTAACCTATTTCGATGGGGTCTGGCATTTACTGTGTCCCACCAAATATATGCCGGTCCCTGGAATAGAGCCACTGCTCCCTCAAGTTTTTCCTTTGGTGGGCTATGAGTAATCTCAAATATTCTGTCCATCTTCATCAACCACTGTTCTGCCTGTATGGCTGTGATCAGCTCTCAGCATTAAAAATCCTCTACACCCAATCTCTTTAGCTATTCTAGAATCGGTCTCCTAGATGGCTGAGCCTCTGAAAGAACTCTGCCATCATCCGCATCGCATCTGTCGGTGTAGGGGGGTGGAGGAGTCTGTGCCACCGGTGCAGGAGTAGGAGTAGGCTGAGAGGGCTGCTGTGAAATGGTGCTCGATGTAGACTCATATGTTTCTAGACTCATAGAAGCCTCGCTCTCAGTGTCACTCGCTAACTCAATAGTTCGTCGGGAGCCGAAAGCCATAATCAATACTGAAATGCACAAAGGACAGGTAAGGTTCAAATTCCAACATTTATATCACAATAATATGGCATGTACATACTTCACATTTTCATTCATCCTTTTCCACTCAGTTTGATACCTATTAATTTCGATCTTAGGACCGCCTAAATCACGCTTTAATACCATTAAATGTAACGCCTTCTTAACTGAATTTAAGACCTACACTTGTTCATTAATAACCTTATAAGTAATAAGTTGTTATTTTGATTTTAATGGAAAATTTTCAATATAACGGCTTAATTTTTCTTAGTTCACAAACCTATAAAAAGTCAAATTGCACTTCCAATAATATTCCTCCTACTTCTAGACTTCAATCAACAATTCACAACACTTCTATAATAACAATTCATCATACACATCACACACATCTAATCCATACTATATTCATTTGCATCCATCAAACTCATAAATTAGGTTAATATTACATGCCAATAATTCTCATTCTTGACATAATAATTTACATATAATTACAAGACAAAAGGTTAAAATCATGGTCTTCTATGTACATGCCATTTTTTCCTTCAATTCTCGTTCTTGGGCACCTATCCCTGAGCGCAGTCATAAAACTACACGCTAAGCAAATCTAATTGCTTAGTGGTGGATACATTTACAAAGAATTTCAACTAACTTAATTTGTTTATTTATTTCAATTTAACCACTATTATTTTATTAAACTCTTATAATTTTATAAATTCATAATTTATTCATTTCATGTCCAATTACTCATTAAATAGTCTCAATACTTTTCTTTCTTATTTAATTTCAATAATTTATCAGTCAGAGTAAAAATTTATCATTTTATCCCTACAGTTGACTTTTCCTGGTATGTTGACCGACTTTGATTTTTGGTTGACTTTTTTTTATTTTTATTCATTTTAACTCCGATTTCGACTCAATAAATTTCTTCCGACACCAATTTAACTTTAATTTCGTAAATTACCATTTAGTCGCTGGAAAAGTTTTTTCTTAAATGTAAAATTACCATTTAGTCCCTATACTCTTCCTTATTTATAAATTTTGCTCTTTTTATTCAAATGGACTATTTTATTCCTTTTAATTATGTTTTACCAGCAATTTACTATTTTGACCTTGATTGGATGTAAAATTATAATTTTACCCTTATTAAACATATATACCTCATTTTTCATCCTATATTATTTTTGTTTAAATTTTCCATATCTCTAAAGCCAAAATTCTCCTTTTTGCACAGTTTTATACAAAATTACCATTTTGCCCTTAATTTCTGACAGTAGAAAAATTCATGAATCGGATAAGCGGATAAGCAAATCCAGTCACGGAGAGTGTCCACACTATTTGGGAGTGTGCGACTACTTCTCAAACTATCAATAATAAGCTGGCTAACAAAAGCAGAATAATCAATATTTTTTTGAGCAATAATAGAGTATAACAATACAAATACAGAACATCGTAGGGTAAGTATCCCTATGGCTAGCCATACTATCTTAAGGTCCTGGGTTACCCACCAACACTAAGGGCATAACTTTTTATTTCATTTTCAAATTTTATATCATTATTATATTATTTTTCATGATAACTGCCTTATAGTAACCTACACAGAATTAATTTTTCAATCATTTAAACTTATCAGCTGTATATTTTTCAGAGATATGCAGAATATCGTCAAAATATAGACAAATCAAATTGTTTTACTCATATTAGCCATTCGACCACAATGGAAATTTTTGCATTCATAGCTTTTAATCATTCCTTTTTGTACTATATTTATTTTCTTATTTATTTAAAAATCATTATAGCAAAATATGCTTAATTTGCACAAGATTTCTCAAAGTATCACAACTTCGATCATTATGTACTTATATACATATTCACATATCCTTATCATTTTTCATTTTTTATCAAGTTTATTATTCTTTTCACATCTTTTATTGTCCATATATAACTAAATAAATCATTTAATATTAAAATACATGGTAATTACCCAAGGATTTCTATACGACCATCACTAGGGTTCACACTTTCAAATTGTTTTCTTCACTAAATCAAGTTCATACTAGTTTAACTCATCACAATATCAACTTATCTCAAGTTAATTCATCAATTAACCCTAATTTACATAGTTACATAATAGGAATTTCAAAAGAAATTTATCAAAATAATTGAAATTAATTGTAATTTATATCCGCTAACCTTATTTGAGTCTCTTTGATGTCTATTCCACCTTATCCTTGCATTTTCCTTCCTTAGAATAGCCTTCCCTTTTTGGTTCTTCTTTTGGCCAAAATTTCAAAAAATAAAAACTCTAGTTTAGCTCATTAATTTAAATAATATAAAATCACTACTAAGCTCACCAAACCCTACTCTACATGATGGTATAAAATTTCCCTCAAATTCAAGCTCAAACTCACAAAACTATCAAAGTGTACCTTAGAGATTTTACCTCAAATCTTATGTTTCTTGGCCTTCCCTTGCTACAAACTCTTTTCTATGTGAAAGAGAAAGAATTTTTGAGTATGAGAGTCTAATTTGAGCTGAAGTTATGGAGATATAAAGCTTGAGAAGAAGAAAGAATGGAGGAGAGTGACCTAGGATGTATTTCGATTTTGGGATGAAAAAGGGGAGAAGATAGTCGACTTTTTTAGATATTTTCTGTGGGTGTCCTCTTAATATAGGGTGATAAAATTCTACAAAAGGAGAGGCCAAGATTCATCCAATTACTATTGAATCCAATGGCTTGAAAATTGGCCACTTGTCACCCATCTAGCTCATAGGCTTATCCTACTACCATGAGTTCACACACACATAAAATCACACCAAAATATCATCCCATGTAAAATATCTTGGTCAAATTCTCGCATTTGTCTCTCCTAAAGACCCGATTTTGATTTTTCACTCCGAAATATGAATTTTCAATCCCAATACCAGATTTCCCTGAAATTTTGCCCCGAGTGTCATTATATATTCAAGAACATATGGTAAAAATTTCAGCTAAGTCCATCATCATTTCAATATACTTTTTGCTTCGACGGCCTGTGCAGCCAACCAGAAAATTGCTGTTTTTTAGTTCCCTGTGTGTCACTACACTATAAATAGCTTGAATGTGAAATTTGGAGTCAATCAGGGGTCTTTAAAGACTCTAAATGCTTAGTCAAGGTCTTAGTCAAACTTACGCCAAACCGTGAAATTTTTTCTTCTTTTGCTCTTTTAGAGGTCTATTTGACCTCATTTATCACTCAAATTTTACCATTAAACTCCATTTAACACATACTTTCATATTTGACATTAATCTCACTTTGCCCACTGGATCACCCATCCTCGAATTTTTCTAGCCCGGGTACGTTTAACGATGCACTCTTTCAATTTTTTTAATCGACTCTAATCACTCCGAAACTTATCATAAAATAATTAATCATGTATAATAATAAGTTATGCATTACAAATGCAAATTTTGGGGCGTTACATTATGGATATTATCTTTGTCCTTAAAAAGAAACATAACAAAATAAATTACGACTACAAAAACAAAAACAAAACTAATTAAATGTCAATATTAGGATTGTTATATAGTTTAACTGAAGTTCTTTTTAAACAAACCCACATTAACCCTAAGAAGTAAATTTTATTAACTTTAAAAAATCTAGTTTTTCTTCAGTACTAATATTAAATAGATGAATAACATTTTTTTCTTTAGAAAAGATTCTGACCCAAGCTTGTTTACAAATGGAGATTTCATCACAATAGATGATTTGATTTTTCTTATATGTTCATCAGGGGTGCAGGAATCTAGAGGTTGTGTTCTGCCACCAACTCGTTATCTTGGACAGAAAATCCTGTGATAAAATAAAAAGAATTCATAAAATGTATTAAAAATAAGAATAAAAAATAAAATTTAAAACTACATGTTAATAAGATTAATTGAATGTAATTTTTTTTTACATTATATTCACTTTTGCTCAAATTTAATATAATGTATTAAGTTTTCTTCAATTATAATACACTGTATTCACTTTTTGTCAAACACAATACACCGTGTGAAGATTTAATAAAGTGAATAAATTGTATTCATTTATGTATTCAGATTTGGGAATATATTCACTTTTGCTAAACAGTTAATATAGTGTATTCAGTTTTACTCAAATCTAATACACTGTATTCACTTTTGCTCAAATTTAATACAGTGTATGTATTTTTTTCATAAACATAATTAAAAATAGTAAAAATATAAAACTTATAGTTTTATTAAAATTTGGATTTATTTCTCCTCCTTTATTATCATCATCATCTTCATGAATATGCATATAATGCTCTATGCTATCAACATGATCTTTCTATTTTTCGTTGCCTTCATCTTTGTGTTCCTTTCCAAATTGAGAACAATCAATACCCTGATGACATCAAAACATTATCATTTGTAATAATTTAATATTTATTATCTAATAGTTCATACATAATGTATCGAATAAAAGGAAATCACCTGCTTGCTACCAGTACAATCTAGTTTTTGAGAAATTGTAGAAAGAGCATGATAAATCTTTGACATCTCAACCTTCATTTCATCTTTTGAAGTAGACATATCTTTTTTTTATGTTATTAATCCCTTCAATAATTTCTAATTGTTTAGAAGAAATTAATTGCAACTCTTTCTTGATATCAAAAATAGGTACATTTTTTTTGATATCATTGGTTTCTCATTGAGACATTGGCATAAAACCTAATAGCTGAGCACAGGTAGGGCTGGTAAATAAGTTGCAAAAAGTGACATAGGAGCTTAGAGATCAAATAGTAAAGGAGTTGGGAGAGAAGTTAAATTATTTTGATTTTCAGAATCACTGTTTTTGTCCTTATCAATAATCTGGTTATCTCCTCCTTCATCATTATATTTAAAAATCCTTTAGACCATATTGTTCAATTTAATTCTCAGTTGGGCAAATATTTTATACCTTCAACTAAACCACATATTAAAAAAATTATTAAAATAAAAATATAAAAATAGATATAATGCATGTTTTAAAATCAAATACATTGTATTTAGTTTTATTAATACACTGAAAAAAACTTAATATAGTATTTCTTAATACATTATTTCTTTCTTGAAAAAATAAATAGAAAATAAATCAATAATGTAGAAAATAAAAAGAATAATTGTAAAATAATTACTTATTTACAAAAAAAAAAGTATTTCTCAACAATCTTCCATCGAGAAAAATAGAAATTGTCCATCTTAAGATTCTAGGAAGCTTGTTTCTCTTTGATACACCAAACCTTGCATCAACCTCAAAAAGAATATTTGTAAAACCAAACTAGAAAATCTAATAGGAATCCTTTTAGCCTATACATCTTTAAACTTCCATTCAAAAAATTTCCTTCAGACTTTCTATTATTGTTTGAAAGACATCCTTTCCCTTAATTAATCATTGAAAGCTCCACTATCAACATAGCAATATCTTATTTTGTCACCATCTTAACACCTATACTGGCCAAAAGAAAGTTGTGAACTAAGGACATAATGGCTAATTTCACTACATCATCACCTAATTCAAACTTTGACCTTATAAAAATACTAATGAAATCTTTTGTTATCTTTCGATTTCCTAAAAAATATTCATAAATCAAATCACCACTATCTTTGATAAGTATTTTTTGTTGAACTCTCCACTACACTTTAAACTAAAAACTATAGCAAACTCAGCCAACTCGAACTTTAAAACCATACCGTTAACCTCTACCCATAATTTGTGGTTATTATCACTGTAAACCTCCCTCAAAAATATAAAATGTATGACTTACCCTTGACCAACAACCTTCGACAAATCTATGAAGAAATCAAAATAAGTTTTTGTTTTGGTTTCTTTAAAAATCCTTAGCATATCATTTAACACCGAATTGATTATTGCAACTGCTTTAAAATCTTTGCAAAAAGAAACTTTACCTGAAAAGTAATATTTAGGATCAACATATGAATCCTTAACTTTTTTTTATTACTGGCTTCACCATTCTCCTTAATATTTGAGAAGGACATTTTGTCTTATTAGATGAACAAGCTGAAGAAGTTGAAATAAAATACACATTGTCACAAAGTTGAAAATACAAATGTATTTAGTATATAATTTCATTGCAAAAATCTTCTCAATAACATAAAATAAGAATTCAGATACGTATAACAGGAAACCAAAAAAAGAAAAAAATCAATATAAATTATGTCAATTCAGTTTTGTCAAATAAAATACATTGCATCAGCTTTTGTACCAAACAGAATACGTTGTATTAAGTTTTAGAACAAATTAAATATACTGTATTCAGTTTGTTGCGTATTCAATATTGCTCCAAAAATTAATATACTGCACTTAGTTTTGCTCAATATAAATACAATGTATTCACTTTTACTAAAATGTAATACAATATATTCAGTTTTATACAAATCTAATACATTGTATTCAATTTTTGCATAAAATTAATATAGTGTATTCAGTTTCACCCGATATTAATAAACTACATTCAATTGTGCTCAAATTTAATAGATTGTATTAACATAGATTAAGTTAATAAAGCGTATGAAAATTTTCTCAACAACAAAAAAACAAAAAATTAGATGCATATAATGAAACAAAAAAAAAAGAAAAAAATCAATATAAATTATGTCAATTTAGTTTTATCAAATAGAGTACATTACATCAAGTTTAGTACCGAATAAAATACACTATATTAAGTTTTGGAGAAAAATTGAATACAATGTATTTAGTTTGTTATGTATTCAATATTGCTCCAAAACTTAATACATTGTATTTAGTTTTGCTTAATATGAATACAATGTATTCATTTTTACTAAAACTTAATAAAATAGATTAGTTTTATACAAATCTAATACATTGTGTTCAGTTTTTACACAAAGTTAATATAGTATATTCAGTTTCATCCAATATTAATACACTATAGTCAGTTGTGCTCAAATTTAATAAACAGTATTAATCTAGATTAAGTTAATATATTGTACAAAAACTTCTCAACAACAGAAAATAAAAAATCAAATACGTATAACATGTAACAAAAAATATCAATAGAATTTATGTTGATTCAATTTCATCAAATAGAATACATCAGGTTTTGTACCAAACAAATACATTGTATTAAGTTTTAAAGCAAAATTGAATACAATGTATTCAGTTTGCTATGTATTCAATACGGCTTCAAAACTAATACATTGTACTTAATTTTTGTCAATATGAATACAATGTATTCACTTTTACTAAGACTTAATAAAATATATTCAATTTTATGTAAACCTAACACATTGTATTTAGTTTTTATACAAAGTTAATACACTGTATTTAGTTTCACCCAATCTTAATACATTGTATTCAGTTGTGGTCAAATTTAATCGACTGCATTAATCTAGATTAAGTTAATAGAATGTACAAAAATCTTCTTAAAATTAGAAGCCAAAAAATCAGATATGTAAAACATGAAACAAAAATAAAAAATCAATATCAATTATGTCTGTTCAGTTTCATCAAATAGAACAATTACGTTTGGTTTTGTACCAAACAAAATACACATTATTCAATTTTGGAGCAAAACTGAATACACAGCTATTTAATATTGCTCCAAAACTAAATATATAGTATTAATTAGTTTTTCTCAATACAAATACAATGTATTCCCTTTTATTAAAACTTAAAACGATATATTTAGTTTTATGCAATGTTAATACATTGTATTTAGTTATACTCAAGTTTAATAGATTGCATTAATCTAGATTAAGTTAATAGAGTGTACAAAAATCTTCTTAAGAATAGAAAATACAAAATCAAATACGTATAACATGAAATAATAAAAATCAATATAAATTATGTCAATTCATTTTTGTCAAATTGAATACATTACATTAGTTTTTATACCAAACAAAATACACAGTATTAAGTTTTAGAGCAAAACTAAATACAAAGTTATTTAATATTGCTCCAAAACTTAATACACTATAATAATTAGTTTTGCTCAATATAAATACAATATATTCAGTTTTATGCAAATCTCATATATTGTATTTAGTTTTTGCATAAAGTTAATATAATGTATTCAATTTTGCCTAATTTTAATACAATGTATTTAGTTGTACTCAAATTTAATAGATTTCATTAATCTAGATTAAGTTAATAGAGAGTACAAAAATCTTCTTAACAATAGAAAACAAAAAATCAGATACGTATAACATGAAATAAAAAATTAATATAAATTATGTCAATTCGGTTTTATAAAAAAAAATCCATTACATTAGGTTTTATACAAAACATAATACACTATATTAAGTTTTAAAGCAAAAATCCATTACAATGTATTCAGTTTGCTATGTATTTAATATTGCTCCAGAACATAATACACTGTACTTAGTTTTTCTCAATATGAATACAATGTATTCACTTTTACTAAAACCTAATACACCATATTTAGTTTTATGCAAATTTAATATACTATATTCAATTTTTGCAGAAAGTTAATATAGTGTATTCAATTTTTTCCAATCTTAATACATTGTATTCAGTTGTGTTCAAATGTAATAAACTTTATTAATCTAGATTAAGTTAATAGAATGTACAAAAATCTTCTCAACAACAGAAAATAAAAAATCAGACATGTATAATAGGAAAAAAATAGAGATAAATATAAATCATGTGAATTCAGTTTCATCAACGAGAATATATTACATTAGATTTTGTGCCAAAATTGAATACAATGTATTAAGTTTTGAACCAAAATGAATATAATGTATTTAGTTTGTTATGTATTCAGTATTGCTCCAAAGCTTGATATACCATACATAGTTTTGTTCGATATGAATGCAATGTATTCAATTTTACTAAAACCTAATACATTATATTCATTTTTGGTCAAATCTGATATAATGTATTCGATTTTGGTCAAAGTTAATATTTTGGAATAAAAATAATGATTAATATGACTTGCAGCTTATAAAAAAAGTGATGGTCAAAATTAATAGAGTGTTAAATGCTTACTAACAATTAATGATATATTGTCCATAAAACCAAAATTAACAAAAATAAAAGCCAAACAACAATGATTGATAATAGATAAACCGTCTGACAAGATTCAACCAAATGTAAACAATGATCAATAAAAATATAAAAAAACCATCATATAAGATTTAATGCATATAAAGATTAGCCGAAAAATAAAACAAAAACCACTAGATAAAATTTAGAGTGGTTAATACTTATTAACAATGCAACAGAGATAAAATAACTGTAAGAAAAAACTACATTTTTTCTACTTCAAACTTCAATCATCGGCGATTCACGATGAATATTGATAGGTGTGAATTATTCTATGTTTCTAGTATGTTTTAGATGTTTAAATTAGTTAATTTAGTCTTAATTTAGTTAATTTTTAGTTTAAATAGTTAATTTATGTGTTTTTAGGTTTAATTGTAAGTTTTGATATTTTTCAGGATTAGATTGAAGAAAAAAGAAATTTAAGGGAAAAATCATAATTTTAAGTTGTTAAAAGATCATGAGGAACAGAAGTGAATCACTTGACTGAGTGATGCTAGTCACTGTCTTAAGTGAGCCAGCCACTCTCCTGAGTGATGGAATCACTCACCCAAAGAGAAAGGTCACTCATCCAAGGCACAAAGATCACTCTCCCAAGTGATGAAAGAGGAAACGAGATTTTAGCTTCCTGTTTCAAGTAAAACTCCAATTTAGCTTCAAAATAGGAAATAAAAGGAAGCAAAACTTCTTCTTTGGGTAGTAGAATTCAGCTATAAACGTATCAAAGCACCAAAACTTGAGGGAACAACAAAATTACATATTTTTATTAGTTTTTCATCTAGTTTTCTTTAGTTAATTTTGTACAATAGTTTTTTTTTGTTTTCTTAGTTTGCAATTCTCTTTACTTAAGTTGTTTATTTTATTTTAATTGTTCTTTAATTTTCATCATGTTTGGTAAGTATATTTTCTTCTTTTGCTAATGGAAACTTGAATCCTTAGTTTTTTTATTGTAATGACTTTAGTTTGAGCGTAATTTCAATACAAGTTTGATTATTTCTTAGTTTTGGGCAACTTATTATCTTTGGTTGTTATTGAATTAATGATTAACTTATTTTAATTAATAGTCAATGATTGATTTATGCATGACTATTGGTTTACATGTTCTTGGGTTAGTTTATTAGTATTGATGCATGATTATATTATAAATTAGGTGTAATTGTGCATTGGTAAGAGTGAATTAATACTAAGAAAAGTTGAAATAAGAATAGATTGAAGCTAAGTTTGCTTGAAAAAGAGTTTAATGGATATCTAGGAGTTTAAAACTGAATTTTTATGCTAAGTATTAGATTGTTCCTAATAAGAGGATTTAATGATTAGAAAGATAGTCTTGCAAGAGATGTCTAGATTTCTTGATCTAGTTTTTCCATAATACTTGTGTTACTTTTGTTATTGAGTCATTGCATTGGAAGTTAAGGTGGATAGTTCATTTAGCAGAAAAATTTTAGTTATTGCTTTGTTTTTAATCATGTTGGTTTAATTTTCACTTTTATTTTTTTTATTTTAGTTTAGTTTTTGCCTTTAAATCAAAAAGTTGAAAAATAATCTCATATTAATTTAATTCACACATAGATATTTTTCTTAACAATTCATGTTCCCTTGGATGCGATATTTGGGATCTTACTCTATATTTTCCTATACTACTAGCCGATCTAGTACACTTGCTAGACACCGGTCAAATATTCATAATAATTAATGATACATTGTCGATATCAACAAAAATGGAAAGAAATGCAAAAATGATCAATAAAATGGAAAAGCCGTAGGATAAAAGAAGAAAACCATCCTAAAAAATTTAAAGGGAAAGCAAGAATGAAATAAATGGTTATTTTTTATATAAAAAATTATAAAATTAAAAAAGATCATATCTGAAATTAAAAATACATAAATAAAATATAAAAAAATTAAAAATTAAAAAAAGGAGTATTTTCCTCTAAATTTAGTCAGGAATTACAAGTCAATTGTGCGTACATTTTCCAAAAGCTAAGATACGTTTTTAAGATTAGCTTTGTGGCTGCCGGTAGGGATGAGCAAAAAAATCAAAAAATCGATCCGAAATCGAATCTATTTTTAAGGTTAATCGAATTGAAAAAAATGGTTAAGATTTTAAAAATATGGATTTTCGATTTTTGGTTCAGTTTCGGTCCATATTTTTAAAAAACTTTTGATTTTGGTTAACCGACCAGTTTCATATATATATATATATATATATATATATATATATATATATATATATATAAGCCCTATCTCAAACTAACCCTATTTTTCACACTATCTGCCTTTCCTCACGACAGCCGTTGCCCTTTTCCTTCAATCCGGTGGCCGTTCTACTTCGATCTCCTACCTCTGTCGCTCTTCATACTCTGATATTTGTGGTTTCATTTCTGCTTTTAAAGGTATGTTCTTTGTGTTCTTTTGGTTGTTTATTCTCCATTAGTTTGTGACGTTTATCTTTCTCAATGTGTGTGTTTGCTCTGCTTCACTACCTTTATGAATTTCCTGGTTTGGTGGTTTCGTTTTTCTTATGCATCTAAATCTAAGTGAAGAATAAAGCATCTAAATCTAAATCTCAGTTTTAAATGCACTACTACTTTACTTATGCATCTAAATCTAAGAGAAGAAACTCTAATTTCTTTTATTTAATTAGATAATGGGTATAGGAGAGATGAGTTGTAAAGATTGAATGAAATCAGAATCTAGCAAATTGAGAGGAAGAAGAGAGAAGCGACTGTAAGTAGAGCTTCCACTTCTAATTTCTTGCATAGTCATTAAAGCTACAACTTTTTTTCTTTCTCTTACTCTTCCTTCTTCATCTATTGGAAACACTGCGTCAATTGTGTTATCACAATCCTTCACAAGCTTCGAAACCAAGTCTATAGTGAAAAATGGTTGCTGCAACACTTTCTGTATAAATGGCAACCTTAATAACCCACCAGTTCTCTTGTCATACTTCTTCAAAATCTTAGCCAATCCTATATATTTAAGAAGAAATTAATTTAGGCATTTTGTTAGGTTAATTTAACAAGTATAATTCAAATGTACCTGTGTAATTCATATTGCTATAGTTCTCTAGGAGCACCATTTCTCCATGGAAATTGACAATGTCTTTTCTAGTCTTGCTCATTTCCTCTTTGTACTTGGCTTCTAATGGCTGGCTTCCATTAGGCCCCCCATGTAACAATCACACTCTCAATCCTCTACTGTAATTCCTAAACTCGCATATAATGTGCTTACTATTTTTTTTTCTTAGCAAACATTTTTCTATATTAAGGTTGTGGTTGAGAATTTTTTATGTTATCCTTGCTTTTGATGTGAGCAGAAAGTTGTCCTGATTTTGGTATCTTATTGGTTTTTGGATTTTGCATGTAGTTTTTCTCAATTGGCTGATTCGGATTTGAAACAATTTAAGCAACTTGTTTTTTTAGTGTTAGGATTCAGAATATCTAAAACTGAAGCCTATCTTACTATAACCTGGACCGATTTTCAATTGGTTTGGGGGAAGCATTTTCCTATATGGATCTAGTGTAATTCAAATGCATAGCCTTTGAGTTCATTATAATCTAAATAAATATTAGTCGGGTGGAGCCTGATTCATGTTATTTTTCATTAATTATAATGGTGTTAGGTCATTAAGCAGAATTACTTAAGCCTTTTAGATTGGATTTTGGATTGTTGTTTGCTGGATTTTTCGATTGATTCCACCGTGCAAATCTTCTCTTCTAATAAGTTTCTCTTTTGTTCTTACGAATCTTACTTTTAATAACCATTTGCATATATATATATATATATATATATATATATATATATATATATATATATATATATATATATATATATATATATATATATATATATATATATATATCTTGACGACATTGTTTTATGTTGATAGAGTTGATTTATAATTGGAAAATGGATTAAGCTATATCGTTTTATGGTGATGATATGACTTTCTGTTAACAAGAGATATTGTTGGATTATGACTTAGTTAAACGGTCCAGAAGGGATGATTGGGGAGCTTTTCTTTATTTATTTTTATATTTATCTTTAATAAGAATAGTGCACAATTCCCAGTTATTTTTCAAAGACAATAAGAAATCGAATTTGTTTGTTCAAATATGTGTTTTCAGGAACTCTTTAGTCGAAGTTATGGAAGCACACAGGCTTAGAGATTCCAGCAGGTGTTTCTAATTTTAATTTTTTGGTTTCTCTTTTCATCTTCAAATATGTAATACATATTTTTCTGTCTTTATAAATCAATTTCATTCCTCATTATGTGGCTATTCTTTATTTTGTTGATAGAACTTGGTTCAGAGCTCGAGAATCGAATTAATATCCTTGATTATAAGTTATTCCCTATCTTCTATCTGTGATCTCAAGATGATATGGATTGAGAGTGAACAAAGGAGTTCTCTTACACCTTATCTCTTTACCCGTGACTTATAGTTCTATACATACTAGATCGTGTGGATTTTGATCACTGGTTGTGTGATTTCTCAAGAATCAATCATATTGGTAAAATAATAATTCATGCCAAAATTAATGTCCTTGCTTTAATTGCATTTTATAATTGTAATGATTAACCAAAAAAATTGGTTAACCAGTCCGAAAAATTGAAACCGATTACAATGGACTGATTAATAGTTAGTCTTTTGAAAAAATCGATGTATATGGACCGATTAATTTTTTTGCTAATGGACCGATTAATCGGTCCATGCTCATCCCTAGCTGTCGGCACCTCATTTTCTACTTATATTTGTGACCAAATGGTTCAATACATGGTCTTGTGGCGCTAGACTACTCTACAAGGAGACAAAAATTCCATAGTGAAATCCGCCGATTTATAATATAACCAAGTCCAGCAAGCATTTGAACATAGTGATTTTCTCCAGCTTTCATTGGAAATTATCATTTATGGCAACAACATTCAACTAAGCTATATTGCTGTCAACTGTCAAACCTGAGTGATCATCCAGAATGATGCAGATCCTCTTCTGGGTGCTCTTCATCTCATTCTATCTTCTCCATTATATGGCAAATTCTTCAGTGAAGTCAGGCATGAGGACCGTACTCATTAACTTTCTTGCAACACTCAATGGCACCACAGGCCAGCCAAATCCAAGTTTCAGTTAGAACAATGCTACCGATCCTTGCGTGAACTGGTGGAAGGGTGTGATTTGGGATTCTCAAAGCCAAAGTTTTGTGAAAAGAATATTTCTCAACCAGTCTAGTTTATCATGAACTTTTGATGCTACTGCTCCCTGTAATGTGTAGCCTCTAGCTGCTTATCTTTAGATAATTAAGCTTGATAGGAATAATATTAGTGGACAGCTCCCAGGTGAGATTGTAAACTGCAAGAATCTGCTTCTCCTCCATCTAGGCTATAACAGTTTTGTTGGAAGTCTGCCCGACTCACTAGCCAAGCTTAGCAGTTTACAAAGACTTAATTTTTCATACAACAATTTTTTTGGTAACGTTCCAAATTTGTCGTGAATTTTAGGTCTCGAAATGTTCCTTATTCAGTACAATCAGCTTAGTGGTGAGATACCGAATTTTGATCTTAGAAACTTCAACTACTTTAATGTTTCCTTCAATGATTTTTCTAGTCCTGTTCCTGTCAACTTGGGACATTTCGATGAAAGTAGCTTCCTAGGAAATCCTAGATTATGCAAACTTGTGCTGGGAAGACATTGTCAATTTTCTTCAAATGCGGATAAAAGTGCAAGTGATAATGATGGAAAGAGATCAAAAGCTACCTCAATAGATCAGTTGCTTATGTACTCTGGGTATTCCATAGTCAGCGTGATTCTTATCGGTGTAATCATGTACAAGCTATGCAAAAGAAAGAAGAAAGGAAGGAAAGGTGATCCAGTCAAGGTTGCATCAGTTGATGATGGAATATAGAAGCCTAGTTCTGCTTCTACTTATGACAACAAAACTGGGGGAAGCAGAACAAAATTCTCGGCCAATTCAGCTGAAAGTGCGATGGTATCTACCTCACTAGTTATCCTTACAAGTCCTCAAGTGAATGGATTGAGATTTGATGACTTATTGAGGGCTCCTGCTGAGTTGATCGGCAGAGGAAAGCACGGTAGCCTCTATAAGGTTATCTGCGAAAAAGGACTGATCTTAGATGTGAAAAGAATTAAAGATTGGGCAATTTCTTGCAATGAATTCAAGCAGAGAATGCAGATAATATACCAAGTGAACCATCCACATGTATTACCTGCTCTTGCTTTTTATTGCTCCGACCAAGAAAAGCTATTAGTTTATGAGTACCAGCAATATGAAAGTCTTTACAAGTTTCTCCATGGTAATTACTTATAATATCTTAGCTATATTTGCAATTGTTTTTATGCATTTCTATCCGATATTTACCCTTTGAACTACATGTAGGATCACAAATAGGGCTAGAATTTGATTGGACGATCAGGCTAAAGGTTACAGCCACCATTGCAGAAGCATTAGCCTTTATGCATCAAGAACTCGACCGAGATGGGATTACTCATGGAAATCTAAAATCCTCAAACATTCTACTAAACAAGAACATGAAGCCTTGCATAAGCGAGTATGGACTTTTGCCAAAAGAGAATGAAGAGGAGGCGAACAATGGAAAGAAAAGCACGAAAAAGATGAGTGAACTTTCACCCAGTTCCTTCAAGGAAGATGTCCATGGTTTTGGGGTGATTGTGCTTGAACTGTTAAAAGGAAAAGTAGTGCAGAACAATGGATTAGACTTGACTAAATGGGTGAACTCGGTGGTTCGAGAAGAATGGACCATAGAGGTTTTCGACAAGAAACTTATATTGGAAGGTGCAAGTGAAGAAAGAATGGTGAATTTGCTTCAAGTTGCTATAAAATGTGTAAATAATGCTCCAGAGGCTCGGTCGAAAATGAACCAGGTTGCTCTCATGATAAATACAATCAAAGAGGAAGAAGATAAGTCTCAAACTTTTGATGCATTAACATTATATATACTGATTAACCATACTCAAATATGCTTCAAATATGAATTTGTTGGATGAGGAAGATGAAGAATTGCTATAGCTTAGTTTGCTTCATTTCATCCATATACTTGATTTACAGCAAGCATTGATATAAAATATAGTTTTTTTTTTTGTATGGACCTTATTTTCATTCTTTTAGATCAATAAAAGAGTATATTTAGTGTTGTTTCTTTCTTTCCTTAGACCCTGTAATGTATGTGGAATAATAATGAGAAAAGAAGAAAAAAAGAATTCAATTATAATTTTATAACAATAAAATAAGAAAATAAAATAAAAAAATGCAATATATATATATATATATATTATTCAGATTACCTGCCTTGTGTGGTGTACATTCTGCATTTGCAATTTTTTTTTTGCTGAACTTGGCCCCTTGTACCATAAATGTACAATTCCGTGATTTTGCACAATCTTAGAATTGGTTGAATTATTTTTCATCACATGCCAGGTCGCTTGAATTATGTTATTCCGATATTTTTAACTTTATTATTACAAAATTGTACTTGAATTATTTTATTATTATGAATCGAAAAATAGTGATTATCACGTTATTCGATAAAATTTGAGTGATTACGGATGAAATTAACTCCATGTATAAAGAATTATAATAATTGGTTTAGATCTTAAAGAAAATGTTCAAGTAATTAAGAGATGCCAATTCAGATTAAATGTACTCCATTCGTTTTTTTATAAATGTTTTTTTTTAAATATCCACTGTTAAATGTAAAATAAATAATTAAATACTATTTAATAAAATAAAATTAAATAGAAATATAATAGATAAATTACATGTTAAACATTATGTAAAAAGATAAAATGTACTATATATTAAAATAGAATAAAATGAAAAATTGGATTAGAATTATGTGACGGATTAAAATAATGTACATGTGATATAAACCTATTAATGTACTAGATATTATGGATTATGACAAATGGATGATACAACGTGACATGGAATATATAAAGGAAGAATCTAGAATAGTAGAATCTTCGATTTTTCTTTCTTCAAGTGTGTTTTCTCAATACCAATAATTAATATACTTTCTCTGTTTTAAAATACATGTCGTTTAAATTTTTTTTGTTTCATAATATATGATTTTTTGACATAATCAAGACATATTAATTAATTTTTACCAAATATATTCTTATTTAAGTTGTTTTTATAAAATTAATTTTCAAACTATATTAATTACACTGCATAGTTAATATAAAGATAATAAAATCTTTTAATTATGAAGTAATTACTATTTTTAAATACTGTACATTCTTATCTAACGTCAAACATTTTGAAACAGGGGGAGTAATTGATTAGATTTTAGTGAATATTGATTATACCAATAAGAAATCACATTCAAATTTTACTTTCCGAGTTAAATTTTTTGCCAATTGAACAAAAAATAAAAAAAAAACAATGACGCATGCTTACCATGCTCACATATCCATTAACGGAGGTTCGAGGTTAAAAAAAATAAGAGATTTAATATTAAAAAATAAATATTCACGAATTTCATAGCAAAAATTTAGGAGCTGGCAAGTACATTTCATCAGTTATCTCTTTTTTTTTTTTGGTTACAAAGGGTGAGCTAACGCTCACAAAAGAAACTAACGAAAGTAAGATGTTCCAACCAAGTCATAACTTATCCAGTTATCTAATCTAGAAGGGGGTTTGTGATAGGGATGGTAACCCCCATGAGCTCCTTGAACCAAATGAGCATGGAAATCAACCACGAAATTGGCCTTCCTATGAATATGATGGAAAGAGATCACCTGGAATTTCAACGCCAAGGATCGAATTCTGTAAATGAGAGCACTACAATTTGCAGTAAGAGCATATGTTCCACAGATCATCCTCACTGCTACTTCATTATCACATTCCACCATGGCCTTGATATAACCTCCCTCCATAGCTCTTCTCAATCCATAATAGACTCTCCAAAGCTCAGCTATGAGTATTGGGCAAGCACTAATATTTGCAACATCAGTTATCCCTTTAAGAAAAAATGGAACAACACATTTTTCAAATTTCCCAACTATTACATTTTTTCTATATTAAATTTTTATTATTTAAAAGTTCAATATTAATATCTTTTATTTTTTGAATCACTTATTACATTTGATAGTTTTGACCAACTTGACAAGCACATATATGCGGTAAAAATGGGTCCACGTGTCTAATTTATTTTTTTGAAAAATATATCCTTGAATCCTTCAATTATTAGAAATTTATACCTTTGGTCCCCATAATTCAAAAAAAAATTAATTGAGTTTTTTTACTTTTTGGTGAACTCTCATCGAATTTAAAGATAACAATTGTAAAAATTGTTAAATTTGAATTTAATGTGAGTCATTAAAAAATTAAAAAAAAATGCAATACATAAACCGAATGCAGAAATCTATAATAATTTAGAGATCTAACTATGTTATTTTCTTTTATTTTTTTATATGAATGTGAACCGGAGTTTTAAAACAGTTCGACCATATGTGCATTTGACATTGTATACTTCAAGTCCATCAAAACTATTAAATTTGAATTTCATGTAAGTGATTTGAAAACTAAAGAAATCTAATATTAAATTTTTAAAAAACAAGTATACAATAAAAAAATGTAATAATTAAAAATTTAAGAATGCATTTTTTTTGTTTTGAAAAAATATTTCATGTATTTGAACTTTTTAGATTCTAATTTATCACTTGAACTCTTATATGTGAACTATTCTTTTTTTTTTTTGCCTACTTGATTTTATAATAGTCAGCAATAGCATCACATTGTGTTACTTTGAAGCTTTTTTAATTCTTTGGGAAATTACACGAGGGATTAAGGAAAAATAAAGCATAATTATCCTTATCCTCGCTCTTACAAGCAACAACTTATGCCCTATAGTCAACCACTTGGTCACTCAATATCTTACAGCTTTAGGTTTACCTCCAGTGCTACCAAACTAAAATTTATAGTTTAACAAGCACTCCAATAAAAATTGTACTTACCAACGGAAATTAATGATATTTCATAGAAAAATACATTTAACGATGAAATTTTTCGATAGAACAAGTCTTAGGTGAATTAGCCGTAGGTAAAATTTTCAGACAGAAAAATTTTTGTAGGTAATTTTAACGACGGAAAAATTTATCTATTGTTAATTCTATCTAAAAAACCAAACCAAACCAAACAATTGTTGTGAATTTGCTTTTTTTACCAATGGAATTATACTTATTATTGTTAAATTTACCGACGAAATTAATGATCTATCATTAAATTTACCGACGAAAAAAAGATTTCTATAGACAATTTGCCGAATGCATAATATATTCCGTAGGTATATTTAGTGACGGAAATTTAAATTCACCAACGGTATGCATCAATCCAACAGTAAATTTACCTAGGATTTTTGTTTTCCATCGATAAATTTACCTACGGTGCAAATTTGCTCCATCGAAATATTTACCTATGGTTTTAAATTTTCCATCGGGAATTATGGAACATATTTAATTTATTGATTTTGTTTCTCAATATAATAGAAACCCAATTACTAATATAATATAAAATTTATAATGTACAATAGTAAATAATAAAATCCTAATTGGTAATATAATATAAATTTTATAATGTACAATAATAAGATACTTAAAAATACATGCTATTATAATAAATAGTTCGTTACACCCTTATACCACTGTATTGTACATACAGTGATCGGATGTTGACATACTAAGACAGTTACAAATGCTATAGCAAATAGTACAGTAAAAAATTTTTCTATCAATCAATATAATACCAGAACGTTCAGACAACAGTAACAATAATCATTATAACTACTCTAAAGAGAATAGTACCAATTAACACATAACTATCTGTATCTAAGTCAATTGCTTCACTGGAATATACTCATGTCATGTCTATACTGTCATTTTTACTTTGTATCACTGATCTTGGTCAACTTAAACTTGCGGCCACTTTAATTTCTTACTTTCATAACCTGCATGCGGTAGCAATACTATGTGCTGAGCATTAAAAATGCCCAGTGGTGGATACCAATCCCAAATGTTCCATAACATTAATATTTACAAATACTTATACATGCATGCATATACACATACTTACACACATGCACGCGTCCATGAGCATTTTTTAACATTAACTATTCCTTTTTTCATTTCAATGTGCACCATACAATTATGCATCCATGAATTCAATCATGCAAAATTATTCCAGTCATTCAGTAGGATATAATTGCCATTTCATTTTTATACTTATCTTTCAGTCCCAATTAATCGCTTTAATAATATTAACTGATCTTAATTATACATTTCATTTACTATTTATTATGCAGCTTACAAATTATGAATCATATTATGCTAACTCTTATCTTATTACATTTTAGTACCAATTTTTTTTTTCACTTTTTAAAGATACATTTATTCACATTCTGGTTTCGTTGAAAATTTATCTTTGTTCAGACATACAGTCATTTACCCAAACATTGAAGCATTTATTCAATTGCTTATCTCTATTTCACATTCATTTTATTTACAATTTTGACACAAATTATACAATTTACACTTGTTATTCAATATTCATTTGAAAAGTTGCAGTTAGTTCCTAAACCTTATTTCATTCATAATTTCACATATCAACTCACTTAATCTTTTCATTTTATCCGTTAACTAAACATTACTTAAAATTACCGTGCTACCCTTTTGCCTCTATATTTTACAAAATTATTGTTTTGCCCTATTTCTTTCAAATTCTTTCATTTAAGTACTATTTCACGCCATTAAAATTTATTTTCATTTTTTACACTATTAATTTATAATTTATTATTTATTTGTAAAAGTTCAGTTTGACTCCTAAACTTTTATTTCATGAGAAAAATTCAAAATTGGTATACTTAACTAATTTCTTATATTATCATTTTAATTCTTAGTCAGTTTATCATCATTTTTTTAATACTTGGTAAAATTTCCAATTGGTCCCTAAACTTTTATTTTCTTTCATTCAGGTTCCTTTTTCACTCTAATTATACCATTTTTCATTCTTTAACTACTTTCTTTTCGATCATTTTTTTTATTCCAATTAACTAATTGGTTAATATTATTTTCATTTATGCAATAAACTCAATTTATTTCATTAAAATCTAATATTTTCATTACCAACATAAAGTAAAATTTCACTAAAAAATATTATACTAAATTCCAAAAATTCCAATTAAATTAGTATACTATTAAAAATTAACCTACATACAATTTATGGCTTTACATTTAAGATTTTACCAAAATATACCATTCTACCCACACACACACACCCCATTCGACCACACTTGCCCTTTCTTCAACAAATTTATTTTCTATTACTTTATCATTCGAATTCTCATATTCAATCCTCCCTAAACATGTCTATCAAATTTATTTCAAATAAACATGCATATTTTATCCACATACCATACAAACATAGACAAAATTATACATATTTTAATGGAAAGAGTAGGATTTTGTATGCACTAATCTTGAATTCATCTCCTCCACATCCTAATCTTTCTCTCATTTGCCTTAATTCTTGGAATTAATTTTTCTCCATAGAAATCCTTAAGTGGCAAAAAATACAAGGACAAAAATCTATTAATTCCTTGCTTTCTTTGTTCAATCTAACTATAAAATCTTACTCTATAACCTTAAATCTACCTAAACAAACCCTTAAATTAAATTAAAATCATCACTTTTACATACCTTAATTTAGAGATATAATCTTTTCTTCTTAATTTAGAGATATAATATTTTCTTCTTAATTTTTTACACTTCTAGCACCTTACTTGATTTCTTAAGACCTTCACCACTAAAAAGATAGGCTAAAAATTACTTGGAAAGGTTTAATTTGGTGGAAGTGAAAGAGAAAATTGAAAAATTGCTTAAATGAAGAAGAAAGGCCATTCGGCCATGGAAGAGAGGATAAAAATGTGAAGCTTAGTGAATATTCTAGAGAATGGCAAATTTTTAAGGTATTTATAGGGCTGATTTGGGCTAGACTTGGTCCAACCATATTAGGCCCATTTATGCCTTTTTAGGCCTATTATGCCTCCACAAATTATTTCTCTCACTTTCAAAACTCAATTTCACCCAAAATCCATTCCATAATTCTTAAAATAATATATTAAGCCTCATGTAAAATTTTAGCTGATTCGAAGTCCATTTTTGGTCCGATTTACTCAAATCAATCCGATTATTAAATTTTTCATGATACCGAAAATTCACTTTTTTCTATCAAATAATTATACACCTCATTTAGAACCCAACTAGAAACTTTTACAATTTTTAGAGATCCTTTGCTATTTTTAAAGCCCCGATAAATTCACGATCAACCGATCACTATTTAAACCAAAAATCATTATTTTTTCTTACTTATTGTGTTCAAACCTCAATAAAAATACTTTCAAAACTCTTAAAATATATTCATTAGACTTTATGAATATTTTCGGGCCAATTGGAGACTATTTTTTGATATGGCCCACTTTTGCTAATCCGATAACATAATTTTTCGTGTCACTAAAAAATTACTTTTTCATTACCATATAATTCTACATCTCATTTTGGTATAAATCTGAAAATTATGATTATTTTTAGAGGTCATTTGCTATTTTTAAACTCATATTCAAACTTTCAATCAATCCAAACACTATTTAAAATGAAACCGTAAAATTTTCTTATTTTTGATTTGGAGACTTATTTGATCTCATTTTCACTCCAAATTTCAACCACGTGCTCTTGCTGACATGATCTTTTCGATGATCAAATAAAATATTTTTCGACTCCAAAAAGTACTATTCACCCCGGTATCACCATTCATAATCGAAAAATACTATTTTCGACTAGCCAAGTATTTAGGCCATTACAAATCTTTCCACTAATAAAATTTTATTCTCAAAAGTTACTCATATGCCATAGCTATAATAATTACTATGGACTAATTTTTTAGGTACTTATCATTTAATTGTGTAATAAATGTTTCCGAAGAAACACACTTTATCTTGCATTAACTATGAGTCAAACAATAGCAATAACTATTTATCTATTACCTTACCATTTTATGGAGTATCATCACTAATCCCGTCTTTACAATTATCTTAATAACTTATAATTATTCATGGCATGTATATACGTATAAACCAATCATTTAATCCCACTCTGATTTTAAAATCGCCTAAACCTTTGCTCTGATACCACTAAATGTAATACTCTTAGACCACTATACTATATGTACAATGATCGGATGTTGACACATTAAGATAGTAACAAATGCTATAGCAAATAGTACAGTAAAAATATAATACCAGAATATTCAGACAACAGTAACAATAATCATTATAACTACTCTAAACAGAATAGTACCAACTAACAGATAACTATCTATATCTAAGTCAATTGCTTCGCTGGAATATACTCATGTCATGTCTATATTGTCACTTTTACTTTGTATCACTTATTTTGGTCAACTTCAACTTGCGGCCACTTTAACTTCTTACTTCTATAACCTGCATCCAGTAGCAACACTACGTGTTGATCATTAAAAATGTCCAGTGGTGGACACCAATCCCAAACTTTCCATAATATTAATATTCACACATACACATACATGCATGCATACGCACATACTTGCACACATTCATGCATCCATGAGCATTCTTTAACATTAACTATTTATTTTATCATTTTAATTTGTACCATACAATTATGCACCCATGCATTTAATCATGCAAAACTATTCAAGTCATTCAGTAGGATATAGTTGCCATTTCATTTTTATACTTATCTTTCAGTCCCAATTATGATTATTGACATGGTTTTTGCCTATAACACCATTTTTGGCAGACCCCTACTCTTTCAAACTAGAGTTGTCACTAGTATCCGGTACATGGTGATGAAAATCCTAACTAGAAAAGTTGTTACCATTCTAAAGGGTGACCAGAAGGCATCCAGAAAGGCCTATATCACCATAATCAAACAATAGAAATAGGCCATGATGGTGGAACCAGGGCTATAACAATTTGAGCAGGCAGAAAGGCAGAGGATGGATCTCACGAAAGACATCAAGCAGAGGGCACTGTCAAAAGATAAGAGCATTCAAATAGGCACCAACATGAGTGTAAAAGTTGAGGAGGCCATCATACATGTATTGATGATCAACCAAGCATCTTTCACCTAGAAGCCAGAGGACATCCCCAAAATTGATCTCAATGTGATCACCCATAAACTTAATGTGGATCCAGCCTATAAGCCTATCAAGCAGAAGTTACAAAGGCGTGCACCCGATCGACGAAAATTCATTCCAGATGAGGTAGACACACTGTTGAAAGTGGATACGATTTGAGAGGTCGATTACCCAGAATGGATCGCCAATATAGTTCTGTAAAAAAGAAGTCAGGGAAGCTACGGATGTCTATAGATTTTACAGATCTTAACAAGGCATGTTCGAAGGACAGCTATCCCCTGCCTAGCATAGATCAACTAGCAGATGCCAATGCTGGCCATGCCAACTACTCCCTCCTCGATGCATATGCTAGATATCACCAAATTATAATATGGCTATTGGATCAAGAAAAAACTAGTTTCATCACAGACAATGGAATGTTCTGCTACAAGGTCATGTCGTTCGCACTAAAGAATATAAGTGCCACATATTAGCATCTGATGAACAAGATTTTTAAAGATTATATCGGGTAAAATGTGGAAGTCTATATGGATGACATGATTGTCAAAAGCAAAAGCCTTGAAGAACATCTTGCCGATCTGGTGAAGGTTTTTTCCACGTTAAACAAATTCTAGATGAAGCTCAATCCTGAGAAATGTGTCTTTGGGGTTCCCTCGGGAAAATTCATGGTCATCCTGAAAATGCAACCCTCGAGAAATGTGAAGGACGTTCATAAACTAAATGGCAAAATCACAACTCTCGGATGGTTCATCTCCTCCTTGGCCAAGCGATGCATTCCATTCTTCAAAAAGCTGAGGAAGAATGAAGCTTTAAGCTAGGAAGCGGGTTGCCAGTAAGCTTTTAAAGAATTGAAGAAATTCCTCACCAACCCACTGCTACTTAGCCAATCGCTTCCAAGTGAAAATTTGCACCTTTACTTGTCAACTTTTGGTAATGCTGTTACAGGTGTCCTAGTAAGGGAAGAGAAAACCCAGCAATTGCCTATATATTATATGAGAAAGGTGCTCAGGGTCCCAGAGATTAAGGAAAGGTCTGATCGAGCAACTAATCATCATCCTCTTAATGTGCACGTGAAAGCTAAGGCAGTACTTTGAAGCGCACACAATAGTGGTTCGATCGGGTTAGTCGATCAAAAAACTTCTCCAGACTCAAGACCTCAAGGGAAAAATGATGGGATGGGTAATCAAACTCCAATCATGGGATGTGAGGTACGAGCCTAGGAAGGTAATAAAAGCCCATACTTTGTTGCTGAGTTCGCTGGTGAAGAAATGACCGATCAGCCCAAATTTCCCAAGTGGGAAATGATCATGGATGGAGCTACAAATGACACTAAAGGAGGTGTAGGCATTGTAATAACATGCCTCTTAGGCATCATTATAAGGTACGTAATAAAACTCACCTTCAAAGTTTTGAATAATATAGCAGAGTATGAGGCACTTGTTCAAGGCCTGAGACTGCTCAATGCCATCCGATCGGAGTCGGTCATCATCAAAAGCGATTTTCAACTCATAACCAGCCAAGTCTTAGGCACCTTCGAAGTAAGAGAGACCAACATGATTCAATACCTAGCAAAAGTCAAGGTCGTATTCAAGATACTGGAAGAGTCTGGATCAGAGTGGATCCTGCAGAAGATGCTGAGAGCTCAAACAACCGTTGCCGATCGGCTTGCAAAGATGTATGCTTCCGAGCAAGGAATGATAAAAGAAAATATCACGGTTGTCAACCAAGTGTCCTCCTCCTTAGACGAACCAGAGATGATGGAGATTGAGCTAGTATAAGACATATGGATAGGCTCCATCAAGTGGTACCTACAAACAGGGCAATTATTCGAACGCAAAGTGAAAGCCTAAAAGGTATCGTACAAATCTTGAGATCGGCCTCTCATCCTATCAGTCTGCATTCTATTTTGATCGAATAAACATCCAGAAAATATGCCAAGATCTAGACCTGGTAGAAAAAAATGAGAGAAGATGCCTATGCCAAAATCGCCGCCTACAAATAAAGGGTTGCCAGATACCACAACACAAAAGTAAGGTCAAGAGCCTTCAATGTGGGTGATCTACTACTCAGGAAAGCAAACATAGGCATAGGGAATGATGGAGTTAGGAAGCTAATGCCAAATTGGGAGGGCCTTAGGAAATCTCTAAGGTTCTAAGTTATAATACATATAAGCTTAGAACCCTAGAAGGGTTGGATGTCCCAAAAAGTTGGAACGTCGAAGTACTCAAGAAGTACCATATGTAATCTTGTACCAAAAATTGAATTCAATAAAGAAATTACTTTCCATCTCTGAAAAAGGTATGTTCACAGTGACTTGTTCTTTAGGTTTAACATTTATTTGCAGGTTATCTATTTTATTCCAATTGACAAAAATCTCGGTTGACGCTATTGATCCCGATCGATGAAAATCCCAATTGACGATTTCATTAATCCTCGATCGATGTGCTTCCCAATTAGAAGTAACAAGTTTACAACTACTAGTGTATTTATTTCGATTTCTTAAGATCAATGATTTCAGTCGACACTATTAACTTTGATCGAAGAAAATCCCAATCAACAATCTATGATCGGCCCAGCTTATCTGCAAGGCTCAACATCCATCTTGAGCCCAAAATACAAAAGCTGGAGGTTGCCTATCTGTAGATTTATCTAAGACTGATACAGCTTATCCACTAAGCTTAACATCCATTCTGAGCCTAAAATGTGAAAGCTAGAGTTGAATTATTTACAGCTCAAGTTCATCTGCTAGGTTTGTTGTCAATCTCGAACCGAAAATACAAGACATATATGTTTAATCTCCACCGATTCATCTACTAGGTTTGATGTCAATTTTGAAGCCAAAATACGAGGGTCAAAAATTGAATTAATAATCTCTCCTGGGTACTATCACGAGTCTGAGCACAAATTAAAATGTGGACTCAATGTACAAAATTACTTGCCAATATTCAAAGTAAATGCGGGACTAAAAAGTCATTCACTATGCTCGACGTTCATGCACCTAATCCTAAAGCCTAAGTCATAACTCATGCCGGTCCAACTGGTTATATTTTTCCAATCAGATCGGACAAATTGATCATTGGTTTTAAGAGTTATTTATTACAAAGCTTGTAAAGCATATTCAAATTTAGGAAGTATTTTATTTGATTATGTGTCATGAGAAGAATACTTGGAATGAAAATTGCATCATATTAAAGCAAGAAGTCATAGTTGGAAAAGAAATTTATATTGTATTCATATGATAAATTTACAAGTTGCAAGGCTCACTACAAACTTTACAAAAAAAAAAAGAAAAAAACTAAGTTTCTATTTCTACAATTTCTACTATGGCAGGAGCCTCGGTCGGATCGGCAGCAAGTTCTGCAATCTACCTAGCAGCAGGCTCTTTCTTTATCTCGACAGAAGGCTGGGAAGGTTTGGTGGCCACTTTAGCAATAGGCTCCATTAGCAAGGAGGCAATAGCTTCAGACTCAGTCGGTGTGTTTGGGCGAGACTGGGATGATGGGGGGTCTGCACTTGCCATCTTCTTGATCGCTCCATCTTAAGGAGCCTCCTCTTTGTCGTCACTTAAAGGAGGATTAGGTAGACTCCCTGGGTCCTCCATCTAGTTGATTTCAGCTTCAAGAAGGCATTGCTCGGCTGCATAAATCAACCGAGTCAATAACCTCCTTTAGGCCTCACCTAGTTGATCGAGAAGCTCCTATTTTCGGGAGGCAAGCTCCCTTACCAACCTTTCACCCCATGCCACCTCCTTCTCTGCCAGAGCAATCTTTAGGGAATCCCTATCGGTTTGAAGTAGGTCGCGCTCTATCAAAGCTTTGTCCCTCTCTCCATTGGCCTTGGCGCGCTCATCTGAAAGGAGTTTGCACTCGGCACCTTGTCTTGCTGCCTCTTCTTTAAATTTTTTACATTGGGCACTATCGACAGTCAGGCATGCAACATTCCCCTTCAGATGGTTAGCCTCGTTCTGCCGAGCTTTCAAGTCTTAGGCATGTTGAACGACCTCTTTCTTCAGCCTTTCCATCTCTGACCTAAGGGAGATGGACTCCTTCTTAACTGCATCGCAGTTGGCCTTTGCCTCCCTCCGCTGTCGGATGGCATCCTCCCATTTTTCACTTAGAAAGACTACCATACTGTGCAAATACGAGCCTCTTTTTATTAGCTAAAAAAAGGAAGAGAAGAGAAAAAGAATGATGGTCAGTTGGAACAAAGAAAAAATACAAGTTGGATCTACCGAAATAGAAAGAAGAAGGACATGAGCATTACCTTTAAGCTCTTCTGTTGAAACAGGCTATACTCTCGAGCGAGCAAGTTGGGCTCCTCCATTGCCTTGAAATTGCCTTCTTAAAGAAGACCTTGATAGATGGAGCTAGACACAGCTCTATTATTCATGTACCAGTCATTGCAAAAATGCTCCTTCAAACCATCATCCAAAAATGGAGCCTACCTCTTAAGAGTTCTCCCTACAACCCACCGATTGGACTCGCCCTAGACAGGCTCTTTGCCTCTCACAGCAATCCGCATCTACGGCAACCACCACATCGGTAGCTATTTTCTTCGTTGCCTCTTTAGCCCTTCTCCGTACAGCCTCATCTATTGGTGTTATTCTCTTATGAGTGGCCCTTCTTGGGCATAAAGATGGTTATACCTCTTCATCATTGGACTCATCCCTCAACTGCAACTACCTGAGTGAGCATTATCCCTCCATGATCAAATGTGGGGCTGCAGGTCCCATAATGGTCAGAGGAGGACGAGAGATGAGAATGATCGAAGTAGCAGCAGCAGCAGCAGTGGAGGAAGAAAGAGCAGCAACTATAGCTACAGTAGTGGCAGGAGTAACATGAGTACTCTCTGAACTTTTAAAAGCATGAACTTTCGAAGCAGGTAGGATCCTCATCTTATTCATCGTTCTCTCCTCCTTTATGGCCCATTCAGCCTCCTCTTTGCCTTAGCCCATTCGGCCAACTGCTTAGTAACATCATCTCCTTTAGCCATTATGCCTGCAGCTGCATCACAAAGATAAAAACAGATCTTGAGGATCCTAACAACGTCCCCATAACATCCATCAATTTTTTTATGTCACTTTCATATAGAGATTGATTGGCAGCCTGGTATTTTAGAATGGTGGCTCCTTTCGATCAGATGAGTGGTACTCCAAACCCACCAGCCATCCCTACCAAGAAGTATCTCTCTTTAAAGCTCTTCATCGAAGATGGGACAGTAGAGAGTTTCTTCTGCGGTTGGCTAGTAAAATAATATTCCATCCCATCACTCTGATCGGCAATATAGAAGACGTGGGTGAATAGGTTCAGAGTGGGAGCTACCGCCTTTATCTTGCAAAAGATCTTGAAGTAGGCCACCGTTCTCCATCTGTCCAGAAGCAGTTGATTCGGGGCAATTTTGTAACCCCTAAGAATTGCTACCTTAAATGCACCTAAGGGAAGCCTCATTCCTGCGTCCAAGCTCCAAAGATAGTAGATTAACCATTCAATATATGTACAATATTTTGCAATACTGTACAAAATTATCTAATTCTAATTTCTATGTAAACAATACCAATATCAGTATCGCACTGTTTTGATCAGTAGTCACCTCGTCCACAATTATCTTTTCAAACGAACTTGTCAACATATCATGGCTGGTTGCATTAGAGGTTTATGACCCTGAATCAGCAAAAGCCTAGTAGAACCGGGAATCCACTTCCCCCAATTGTTATGCCTTCTCACTTTGTCATCCTGGATTGTAAATTCAAAATTAGAGGCCAATCAAATTTTGAGAAAATAGCCATCAAAGGTTTAAATTGCAATATCATCATGAATTAACGTACCTGCACTTCTAGAAAATTTGAACTCCTTAGAGAAATCAAAATGAACTAGATGTCAATAGTCATGCTTTTAACTTGCAAAAGTATAGCCACAAAAATACCTGACTTACAATAAATCATATCAGACTTGACTCAATATTTTCTAAAGATTCTATGAAAGTCTCAATATTTTTAGTTACATAAAATAAACGATGGGTAACAAAAATACAATCATGTTATAATTTTTAGAGCTTTGAAACAATATGTAGATTTCAAGAGAGTTGAGGATTTATCAAGTGAAATAAACATAAAAGTCTTCTTTTATGGATTTGGTCTTAAAACCAGCTAATGAGTTCATTTGTAAGTTAAAGGTGGGATTATTTGGCAAGGGGAAGTTAGAGCAAGAACTTTTTCACATAGAGCAATAACATTGTGATAGAGCATGCTGATCAATAGTGGGAGATTGATCTAAAACTAAGGCATTAGTAGTAGAAATAGTATCATTAGTGACATAAAATTTGAATAATTAGGTGAGAAAACAAGTGATGAAGGCACAACTAAATAGTCCATTTCCTTTTCTATTCTCCTATGTTTCTCTCTTACTCAATGAAATGATATCAGTGTTGGCCTTTTGTTGGGTCAAAAAGAGCACAATGTTTTTTATCCTCACTGAAGAATAAGATAAATGGTTGAAACCAGGGGTAACACTTCCTCTAAGCGGCATCTCATTTCATCTCCTCTGTCTTCATCATCCAAAAGATTTAAGATTTGTATGCATTATTGTTGACCTTTTTTATTTTTTTTATTCATAATGGTTTCAATTTTATAGGGTTTTGATTTAACTATTTTCATGTTGGTGGGATGCTTTTTCTTGGCCGAGCAAAATTTCTTTCTAAATTTTCCAAGGTATCTTTCTGTCAGATCCATTCAAACCCTAGTTCTCTTTCCTTCTCGATTCTTTGCTATTAAACCTGTTCGTCTTCATAATTTTTCTGCTTCAACTATGAGCTTTTATTTTATTTTTGAGATTGTTTGACCTTTTCTTTTCCTATTTTTGCAAATTATTACTGTAAATGGATCGGTACAAGAGAGTGAAGAAGCCAAAAACATGTACACCGATTGATGAGAATGAGATTCGCATTACTAGTTAGGGAAGGATGCGCAATTATATCTCATATGCCATGAGTTTGCTTCAGGTATGTCTCTATGTGACAAGTCAATTTTCATTTATGTGACTTCTTTTTTTTATTATAAGTTTTTGGCTTTTATGAGATTTTCATTGACTCTGTAATTTTTGGGTTTTGGTTTTATATATACAGGATGGCCTAGAGCTCCAACTTGGATCCTTACAGTTGAATTTGAACGTCGTTCTATTGCTAGGAGTTAGCTAATCTTACTACAGTTTCTTCTTTTATATGTATTGGTTACCTTTTCATTTCCGTTGTTGTTGTTATTCTTTTTTAATTGTGGAACGTTATGAACTAAATCAACCATCACTCTTTGATAACAATTCTGAATGTCTATAGAGTAAAAAGTGTTCCCAATTGTGCATGTTCCTAAGGCTCGTGGTGATTATGGTTATTCTTGGTTTAATAATTTAATTTCCATTTACAATTGATGATTTCTACATTCCTGTTATGTCTAATTTACAGGAAAAAAGGGTGAAATGAAATTATATTTAAAGCAATGGGAAGAGCCATTAACAAGACTGTGACTATAGTAGAGCTAATCAAGGTATTATTCCCCCCTTATCTCGCTTAATAATAATATGATTGAGTTTCTACTGACTTGGTTGCATTTTATACTAACCTAGATGCTAGAGAATTACATATAGTCTGTTAAGCATCTATAATATCTGTATCTTATATTTTTATCTTTAATGAGTAAAACTGTACTAATAATGGTTATTTGTCTTGTTTTATAGACTATTAAAAATTCAAATCTAGAGTATGTAAAAGAACTTAGCTCAGGCACATATGGAACAATTTACCATGGAAAATGGATAGTGTTTGATGTTGCTACCAAGAAGATAAAACCAAGTTGCTTCACTAAAGGCTCAGTAGAGGGCGATCGATAGGTAATTATTTATTCCATTCTTTCCACTGGCTAACAGTTTAGAAATGTTTCAAAATTTATTTAATTTGCTAGTGGCATATATGTCTTAGTTGGTTTTTGCAAAGTAAACCAGAATATCATTTCAATCATGTAATTTATGTAGTTTCTTTCAAAGTGGTAGATGGTGTTTTTCCATACGCATGCTGAACATAAATACTTGGTCAAGTTGCACTAATTTGATCACTAATATCATTTGTAATGAATTGGGCTATTATAAGCAATTATAATAAACATTAATTACTTGGTGCATTTAATAATTATTATTTACTAAATAACTTCTACTTAAGTATATGTAATGAAAATTCTCTGCTAAAAGATATTAACTAAGAGATTGGAAATAAGCTTTAGTTATTGATTACGTGATGCAAAAGAAAAAATCTTTTGGACTAGTGATATATAATTAATTGTCATAGTGATATATATTTTTTTATGCTAATTGTTATAATGGTAATATATCAAATGAATGTACCAAATGACGTTAGATCTGATGCATGGAATTGATAGTGACATATTCCTCTGTGTGCATAAAAAATCTTGATGTTTATATCAAATAAACAATAAAGTAATCTTGATATTTATACATGCCAAGCAAATATTGGATGCACAAAGCAATTTTTAACAATGGAAGATATTTTTTATTTGGAAAATGAGATATGAAATCTTGCCTTTAAAAAAAAGTGCAAAACTCTTTAGATATTTCTTCACGGGATTTCTCATTTTCATATTCTATTCTCCATTCTTACTTTTAATCTTTTGCTGAAAGGTGGAGATAGTGATTTAATTATGAAAAATTTCATATTTTCATATTCTATTCTCCATAAAGGTGAATGCAAGTCATAGTATTATTTGTTGGATTTTAACGGTTACATGCATCACATACATGAGCGAAATTTTAAAATTTTTTTAACCATTAGATATGATCTTGCCATGAATACACAATATAACTATATGAGAATAAGAAAAATCACCTTTGATTTTTTGTTGAACAGTTGATTTTACTTCACACCTGATTGTCGCAAACCACAGTATCCAAAATCGAACACCTCCAATGAGTAATCCACACTAGAGAGGGATAAATTGAACCAACAAATTGGTGTAATACAAGGAGTGGCCAAAATCCAAGAGGCTAGCAATGGAAGTGGCACAGAAGAGAGAGAGAGAGAATAAGAGAAAAGACTTTCTTTTGTTTTAATCACTTAACCCTAATTCTCATTAGTTGGCCTTTATAGTTAGGTTAAAATTCCAACTCCTTAATGAGATTGGGCTCTTTAAAATTGCTGGAGAATTTTTAATTGGGCCTCTGGAATTAATTATAATCATTTGGGATTAATTAAATCCAAATTAAATCTTTTCATAAAAGACCATGCACAAAATCCACAAATTAGGCCCTTTGTGCATCTAATTGGATTTAAATACCCAAATGGATTCCAAATCCAACCAAATTAAATATGTGAGTTCCATAACACTTATGTAACATATATAAATTAATTTGGTCCAAGAAAAATCCCTCTAAGCCCTTCTGTATGGAGTTGGCGTGTGGCCCTCTTCTGGAGGGCTTTCGCCAACTTTTCTTCATTCCTCTGGCCCTTAATAATTCCTCCAATGGTCCTATTAATTATTATATCAGTCCTATAACACTTATAGTAGTGTTATAATACTTATAAGATAATAATAATTGATCATGAAATACATTATTTCATTTAGGTCCAATTTACAGAATATTTCTCAAAAGTTCCGCGAACAATTTTATTTGATCATAATTAATTAAACTCTTTAATTAATTATTATCATATTCTCTTCTCTACCTTCATAATAATATCAAATATTATTATCCTTGTCATTTTACCATTTTACCCTTTTCTCTATATGTGTGTGACCTATTGGGTTCCTATCCATGTTGGCAGTATAATATGTAATTGTGAGTTCTATTCAAAACTCACATGATTTAAAATCCTTTAAATCATTTTATCAATCTCTATTGATATTTTGATACATCATTATACAAGTCATGATTGGCCTCTAGCTAGGCATCATGACTACCCAAATGTCAAGAAAGTCATGTGGTTTGACTGTACCCTTCCATAGAAATAGTTACCGTGCAATTACTCCTTTCACCACTCTTATCTCAATTAGATTCTGAGTATGGATTTATGTCAACTCATATAAATCTAATTATGTATGTTCTATTAATTTAACCATTGTTCCTAAAATGCCCTTCATGGATCTCCATCCATCTCGACATATTACTCTGGCTAGAGATTCTCTGAACAAGGCAATTATAGAACCATGCGAGATAACTTCCCTTGTTAAATCTGGGATGGTGAATCCTTTGTCAATCACTCAACTATCTTCAAGTAGGTCATGATATACCCAATCTCCTAACTATGTTCACTCCTAGTTGGAAGTAATCAGTTATGGAGTCAAAGTATACCACTTGCTACTTAAGATAACTTTGGTGATCTCAAGTCTAAGGATACTTGCACAACCACTATGAAGAAATTCCTCACTGACATAGATTTAATATCCGTATGAGGATTCTATTTGCAGGTCTCCAATGAACTTGTTCCTCTAACAAGCATCCACATGTTAGCTTTGATTATCATCCATAATCACAGTTATGAGAACCACTACTTGAACCATTCAAGAAGCATAACATGTGCTAGTCTGTCCGAATTAACAATGTCCTATCTTGTTAATTCTATGACTAGGGATATTTAGATATTAACACATTTGCATGCGATAGACATCTCACATCATGAACACCTTCATGATTGCCTTTGCACTGTGTTTATAATATCTAGGACTTCATTTATTAATTTAAGATTTACAAACTCATGTATTCAAACATAGCATTAATAAATGAATGATGCCTTTTATTAAGAATATAAATTTCATACATATGAAAAACATCCCTATTACATGGGCTCTAGGGCATACTCTCTAACATTATTTCACATGCCTCTTATATATATATATATATATATATATATATATATATATATATATATATATATATATATATATATATATATAATATATATATATATATATATATATATATATATATATATATATATATATATATATATATATATATATATATAATATATATATGTAAAGTTCAGGGTTGGTAGGGTTATAGTGTTTATTATGGTCTCTGATTTTTTTCCTTGAATTTGTTTTGGTAGTTATGATGAGAAGAGTCTTTGTATCAATAGATTTCTTTTTTTTTGCTCATCAATGCTATCTTGATAAAGCAAATAGACTTGAAAAACATGAAAAAAGAGTTTTTAGTACACTGATTTCATGAAGTTATAATGTCTTCCATTGTTTTGATATATATAGTCATACTTCTTGTTCTCTATAATAATTCCTTAGGGGTGAGTTTAGTTTGTATATTCCATATGGTTTGTAATGGTTTCTTGGGTCTAAAGTATTATGTTGACCTAAATTATATTTTAACCAATTGGGTTTTTGGTTTGCCCGTGATTTTATCTATTACTCTATTGGGTGAACTAAAAAAATTATTGCAATTGGAAGAATCTTAGGAGTTGATCCTATAGAACAGATAACCAAATGATGCATTCGTATTGTCAAAAACATAGAAGCAAATCTTAGTGGATGTATGCTATGTAGGTAAAAATGTTGTTTTATGCTACATTGAAATAATTGTAACATATGGATTCTGTCATGACTCATGAGCTTGGTAATGTAACTTTATGGAGCTTTTTTCTATTAATATGTTTATTTCTTTCAATTAACCACTTTCCATGTCAATTTGTAGTCATTTTAAATATCTCTTCTCTGTAGAGGTTATGATTTTAGCAGATCTGGATTTGGTCCATGCACAATCATCCTCTGTGATTAGGTAATTGTTTATGGTTCTGATATGAATGCTTCATCCTTAGGATTTTAGTATGAGTTGGTTGCATATCTAAATTTAATTGGAGATATTCTTTCTCATGGGTTTTCTTCCTATTTTTCATATCATTCTTGCCATTTCAATCTTGCATGTGCTTCAAATATGGAGTCATATTTATCAATTCATTTAAAATCGATATTGTTATTCATTCTCATTTTTTGTGACAATGTGAGAAGGCATTTCATGTGGGTTGTTTGATAAGTCATAAAATAGCAAATCTAAAGGTATTGTTGTTAAGTAATTCATACTTCATTTTAATTGGTATAACTTCAGTTTTCTTGTCCGATGGCAATGCTGCTCTTTGGTTGAACATATCTGCTACTTGTTTGATAGGAATTGCCAAAAGGGAAGTGGTTTTGTTGTGCAGATTGTGGTAATATATATTCTAGTGTGGAAAAGCTGCTAGTCGAGTCAAATCATTACTTTGCACTAGAATTGAACTAAGGTCCTTTTTTAACTTCTTCTAGGTAACAAGTATTTGTTTTGTTTTTTGGTGTATTGGATACGAAACTTTATAGTTATCTAGACCCAAATCATCATATATTTTTTTTCCCAGTTGTTCACTTTTATTGTTCCTAGGTGAACAACCCTTGTCACAATGCCCAAGTGTATATGTATAAATTGATTGTTAGAAATTGAACTCAATAATATTTGCAAATTGAATTGAAATAAAAGAGAAATAGTACAATTATATAGCTGCACCAAGAATAAGTTGTTCTAGGTAACTTGCTAATCAATACAAGTTAGTTCCAAAAACATAGAAATTGCAGTTGATAATGTAGAACATCATCAAAAGAAATTTGTGGAATGCATTAAAGGTACCATTGGGAAGACATCTTGCTGCATAGTTTCCAATTTCATGAACATTTATTTTTAAATATAATAGGAACTATTTAATATGTTTGCCTTCTGCATATTCAGTTTCTTTCAACTATTTTTTTGTCATTTGCTGCTCCCTTTTCTCCCTCTTATATAAGGATGAGGGATGAACTTTAATCATGTTATCTGTAGGTTTTTGCATAAATTTTGTTTGAAAAATCAACTCTAATTTAATGACGGAATAGCAACGATAATTTTGTCGCAATTTTTTTATAATATTGGCTGAGTTTAGCAACGAAAACTTTAATTCGGTTGCTAAAAATAGCAACAAAATTTGATTTCAGTTGCTATAAATAGCAAAGAAATTCTATTCGGTTGCTAAATATAACAACAAAAATTGATTTCGGTTGGTAAAAAATAGCAACGAAAATTTAAATCCGTTGCTAAATTTAGCAACAAAAAATAATTTCCGTTGCAAAAAATACCAACCGTCAAATTTACAATCGAATGTTCCATTGCTATTTTTTTGTTTCTAATTTTTAATAGCAATGGAAATTCAACAAATTCGGTTGCTAATTTTTGTTGCTATTTGCTAATTTTCTTGTAGTGATTCTTTTGGGTTTGAAATTAGACTAGTATGAAGAATTATTTCGTCAAGCCATATTTGCAATAACAAAAAATGGCTTATGGGAGCTTTGTGAAAGATTTCATGAGCAATGAGCCTATTAGAAAGAAAAAGATACTTAGAATTGGTTTGCAGATAAAGAAGCGACCATAGGATGATAATTTGCAAAAGAGAGTGGTGCTCTATTAGCAACAAGTTCATCTATGATGGACTTTGCCTCACATAGAAATTGAGTAATAGATTTGTCATCAAGAATACTATTTTGTAAAGCCATGTGCAATCGAATACTTCCAACTCTATTTCCTGAATTGAAAATGTCTAAAAGTGCTTTCCAAGCTTTGTTGACAATGTCTAAACCTATCACATAAGGAAAAAAAAATTCGATTAGGGATGATAAAATCCAGCTAAGAACAAGTTGATCTTGTTGTAACCATTTGAAAAAATATGATTGTTTTATGATTTGTTTGTTGTTGTATCGATAATAAAAGGTGTAGGTGATGGGGTGTCATCGATATGTTTGGTGAGATTATAACATCTAATAATAGGATTAAATTGAGTTTTCTAAATTACATAATTGGTGGGTTTCAATTTAATAGAAAATGAGAGTTGAGCATGAAGTAAAGTGGCTGAAAGAGTTAGAGCAATAAAGGTTAAAGAATTTTTAGGAGAGGTACCCATATAGGTTACTTTGCTACCATATTAAACGATCTAATGTTGGGTTTAAAAGATGTCTAAGCATGCAATCCATTCAAGGAAAAATTCTCAAGTAATTAATAGTTTTTAAAATCAACTTCATAGAAAATATGCAAGTCCTTGAAGGGCAAAGCTTCATGATTTCAATAAAGAAGCTTATTGGTATTTAATTATGATACATTGTGTATTCCTAATAGCCTAAAAAGTATTATTTTATTAAAAGTGGAATTATCTTAAAAATAAATCCCCTAAAAAAGGTCCATAATTGAAATTTTATTGAATTGATACATATTATCTCTAACAATATAAATTCATAACCATACAATCCATGCAAGAAAAATTTATCAATTAATTAATAATTTTTAAAATTAACTTCACAAAAAAATATGTAAGTCCTTAGAAGGTAGAGCTTTATAATTCCAATAAATAAGCAAATCAAAATTTAATTATGATACATTTTCTATTTCTAATAGTCTAAAGAGTATCGTTTAATTAAAAGTGGAACTATCTTAAAAACAAATCCCATAAATTTTGTTTTTCATTCTATTAAGTCATTAATTAAAGTGTACATAGGGTCAACATAATATTTTCATTCAATTTAATCATACATAAATTTTTCATTCAATTAAAATGTACATCGATTTTAATTGAATTGAGTCCTAAATTAAAATTTATAATGTATTTTATATTTAATTAAATTTATAACTAAAGTGTACACAGGGTCAACTTACATATTTCATTCAATTAAAATTTTCACAAATTTTAATTGAATTGAGTCCTTAATTAAGTTTATAACTTATAATGTATAGGTTTTATTTTCCATCCAATTGAATCCATAATTAAAGTGTACACAGGGTCAATTTACCTTATTCAATGCCTTCCACATTGAAACTTATATTATGCATAGTTGGTCTCTCTTGACAATATGACAATTCATCCTTTAATTTCAAAATTTTTTACTTAACATAATTAATTTTCTACATACTATCCATAACAGTGTCTAACCTACTTCAAATAGCACAACTCCTTATTTTCTTATAATCATATATCATTTTGAGATATCCACCCAAAAAAAATCTTCAAATGTGAGCAATACATATCTTTCCTCCACCTTCACAAAATGTACCTTTCATTAACAACATTAATGTTCTTATAAGCCAAAATTTTCATCATATGGCAGCAAATAATACCTTTGGATCCAAACAATTTGCAATTTCATTAAAGGTATTGAAAATTAATAATAGTAAAAATAAATCAGTCATCATATTAATTGTTCATGATTGAACTATCAGTATTATTGAAAATCTCAACACCGGGCAAGGTAGGAATGGGATTTCCTTCACCATCGATTGGGGCACTTAACTCACAATGCAACATTATGCATAATTCATTGCAAACAAACTTCTTAAAAAAACTTCTTGAAAAATTTTCAAGTTAATGAATGTTGAACCTGCTTCTTGTGAGTCCTAAATATACTCTAGAGGGGGATGAATAGAGTATTAAAACTTTTGATATGTAAATTGTTAGGAATGGCTCATATACTAGCCGGCTGACAGACTATGGAGCAGACCAAAGAGTGCTTGCTCGAAGGGGAATCTGATCGAAAGAACATATTAAATATGTACAGTCGAATAAGGATGCTCGGAGAAGCGAGATGTTCGGGAGAGTAAGACACTCGAAAGAGCAAGACTGATCAATCAAAAAGCTGGAATAATTTGTCTAAGTGGCGGGCGTATGCGGCTAGAATTTAAATGGGTTTGGGAGAGTGCATTAAAGCGTGTAGGGTATGGGATAATTATGTAAATTCATACCAAGTGGGTTATGTATAAATACTAAAGTTGTAACCTAATTATAAGAGAGCTTTTCTCTGAAATAAAAGAATAGCCGCCACCGATGACGTAGGCATAATTGCCGAACCTCATTAAACTCTTGTGTTATCTAGATTTTCTTATTTGTCTTGTTAATATTCCTGTGATTATTTAGCAAGATTTCTCAACAATTGGTATTAGAGCCTAGTTGAGATGGCTATGCCAGGTGCAAAATTCGAAGTGGTCAAGTTTGACGGCCAGGATAATTTCGGATTGTGGCAAACAAGGGTAAAGGATATGTTGGCACAACAATGGATTTTAAAGGCCTTGCAATCACAGAAGCCAAAAACTATAGAGGATGGAGATTGGAAAGAGTTACAGCAGTGAGCGACGAGAACTATTAGGTTATGTCTAGCGGATGAAATTATGTTTCACGTAATGAATCTGACATCTCTAGGAGAAATATGGAAGAAATTGGAAAGTCAGTTTATATCCAAATCTCTGATGAATAAATTGTATCTGAAGCAAAGGGTGTATGGCTTGAAGATGCAAGAAGGTTAAGATTTGGCATGGCACATGAATATCTTCAATCAAATAATCACGGATCTAGCATGGCTCGATGTGAGTATTAAGGATGAAGATAAAGCAATGATTTTGTTGTGTTCGTTGCCTCCCTCTTATGAACACCTGGTGACGACACTTACATATGGGAAACAAACTATCAAAGTTGAAGAGATTACTGCAGCATTGTTGGCTCACAACCAATGAAAACAAAATGCAGGGGAAAGCTCTCATGGTGACAGTTTATATGTTAAAAGTAATCAGGATCATGGAAGGAAGATAAAAAAAAGAGGGTTCTGGAAAACAAAATTCCAGATCCAAGTCAAAGGATAAAAAGATGTTTCATTGCTATAAGTACAAGGAGCCATGACATATTAAGAAAGACTGTCCAAAGCTAAAACAGCAGACCGATGAGAAGTCGGTGAATTTTATGCGAAGTGAAAGTTCGGACAGTAGTGATGGCGATATACTTTCTATATCGAAAACTCAGTTTATGGATGCATGAATTCTTGATTCTTGATGATC
>CM075810.1:66039782-66209179 GCA_037975025.1 Excoecaria agallocha
TTCTTGGAAAGCAGACTAGAGTCAGTAGACTAGAGTCAGTTTTGCAACCGGCAAGCACAAAACCAAAAGGGATTCTTGACTATGTGCATTCTGATGTGTGGGGTCCTACAAAGGAACTGTCATTGGGTGGATCTCAGTATTATGTTACTTTTATTGATGATTTTTCTAGGAAAGTTTAGGTGTATTTCTTGAGATAGAAATCAAAAGTTTTCGCCAAGTTCAAGCTATAGAAGGCTGAGGTGGAGAATCAAACTGGTAGAAAGATCAAGTATTTGAGGTCAGACAATGGTATTGAATATACAGATTCACAGTTTTAGAAGTTTTGCGAGGAGCAAGGGATTTAAAGGAATTTTTCGATATGTAAGACACCACAGCAAAATGGTGTTTCCGAATGGATGAACAGGTCCTTAACCGAACGGGCAAGATGCTTGAGACTAAATGCCAGCCTTCCAAAGAGCTTTTGGGCAGAGGCTGTGAGTATGCCATGCTACCTTATTAATAGATCCCTACGCACATCATTAGGTGGCAAGGTTGTAGAAGAAGTATGGACAGGTCATACGGTTGATTTTGATCACTTGCGCATTTTTAGATATCCTGTTTATGTGCACGTACCTGGTGATGAAATATCAAAACTTGATCCAAAGTCCAAGAAGTGCATTTTTTGGGATATAATAAAGGTGTTAAAGGATACAAGTTTTGGGATCTGAATGCAAAGAAGATGGTGATCAGTAGAGATGCCATCTTTGATGAGGAGTTTATGTTACAGCTGAATCAAAACAAGGTGTTAGATGAGAGCTCTAGTTCAGAGACGATACAGATAGATTTAGAACGGCATCCCATGGAAAATGATCGGGCTAAAAATGTCGTAGCAAATCGAATTGAAAGCTCATATTCAACTATTGAGGATTCAAATTCAGACGATCGACAAGATTATAGTCTAGCCCGAGATAGAGAGAGATGCAATAATGTAAAGCCTCCGAGCACATTAGGTTTTGAAGACATGGTCTCTTTTGCACTTCTAGTAAGTAGTGATCACTATAAAAAAATGCATTTTACCGACGAAATTTAGCATTTTACAACCGAAAAATGACCTTACTGACTATTTTTTAATATTTTACCGATGAAATTAATTCGTCCCTAAAACGTGCGTAGGTACCAATTTATTGATGGAAAATTCCGTCAGTAATATTATCGACGAATTTTACCGATAGATTGTTAAAAAAAATCCATCGGTACTTTTATTAAAAATCTATCAGCTAATTTTGTTGGTTTGACTTTTTACCGACGGATATTCCGTCGGTAATCCATCGGTATATTTAATTAATAAAATTATTAATTTATTTTTAAAAACTGCGATGAATATATTCGTCGGTATTTTGTTAGTAACATAAAATAATTTATTAGATATTTTTTGCAAAAACAATAAATAACCTTTTGCAAAACAAGATAAATTCAATAATAAATATAAAATTTAAATTAAAGATATATATTAATTACTAACTTTATTATATAAAAAAATAAATATATACATTATAACTGTTTTAATGTACATAATATTTTGCAGTTGTACACAAAACTATCTAACTGCTATGATGTAAAGAACAGACACCAAATGCTTCTAAGATGTACCAGAAGTGGATGGATTAATAAACTCCATATCGGCCATAAGGCAAAGGCAAATCTGTATGGAAAGATATATGCAATAAGCATAAATTAAATGAAAATTTGATTTGAAGATATAGCAAGAAGCCTAAAGTAATTGAAAACTTGATAAAATGAGTACTTCAAGCATAAAGTAACAAGCCCCATGTAGATTTTCCTTTGCTTCAATAACTAGGAAGTACACGCATGATTTCCAATGTATTTAATTTGACTAAGTTCACAATTTCCATTTTGCATTTCCAAAATATACCATACACATTTTCAGGAAGATGACAACTTTAGTCCATTGGAGTTCCATATAAATTCACCTGAATTAAAATATATTAAAAACTTTAATGCATGTTCTGGCTGGATTTCAAATTCACAAGGTAACCGCTGCATACAAATGCACCAAATTTAGCATTCAATTCCCATATAAAATGTGTGACATTTAGTGAGCAAATACATTTAATTTTAGTTTATCTAATTTCATATAATTTCAACTTATACTTTTAATTCTTAATTCCATTTTTACCAGTACGTTGATCGATATAATACATCAAATCGAGATGACAGAGAAGCACCAAGAACTAAGATCAAAATAATAATTTTATCATCAAAACTAGACAAGGTAACTAAAATTAATCAAATTCTCTATAGAGCATTGAAATGAAAACATATAAAAACTAATTAGATTATTAATTATATGATCAAACTTTTGTTAGTGACCACACAAATAAAAGGAATTAATTTTAACATCACAAAGTAAGAGAGTGGGAAACACAATCATTCAGAATATCTCACGATATCCATCAAGCTTATCAGTACATCACCAGAATCTAGCAACAAAATTTTACTTCAAACATGAAATTTTATAATATGTACAAGGCAAAATAGCGTAAAATGATTATTGTGAAAGAAACATAAGAAGAATTAACAACTAAGATGGACAATTTCTCAATACTTTCACTTGCCTTAACATAGAAAGGCCCAAATGGATAAGTGTTTCCCGAAACTGCAAGAAATTGTAAATAGCTTATGTGAATTTCCAGGAAGTTACATGTTTTAATTCTACACAGTAAAATTAAGAAATGTTTTCAACAGGAGAAAATGAAGAACTTCCTACATGAAGGTTTCAAAAAATATAAGTGCACTTACAACCTCTGGTGCAAGAAGTATGGTAGTGTAACGTTATCTTATATTTTTTTATGTTAACGTCTTACAAACCTAAGTTAGTTGTATCATGCATATATAAATGTTATCCCTTTGCATAAAAATTCCAATGAAGATTTGGGATTTGTTTTTGGATTAACTTGAAAACCACTTGGCAATCCAACATAGAATCGTACTTAAATAGCATTACATAGATTGTCTATTAAAGATAAATGAAGGAATAGGGAATTTATAGCAATAATACTGTCATATCTAGGCTTGATATATAATACATTATCAAAATTAAAGATGAAAAAGATAAAATCTTTATCTAATTTCAACTATTAAAAGGCTTGACATGGATTGAACATAAATAAGAAAGCATTCTGTCTTTTTTTCTAATTTTTAGTATCAATCAATTGTTTTTGTTCCTCTTAAGAGAATTTAATTTCCAAGACTGTCCAAAAATACGAAAAGTACAACTCTTTTTCTTTTTTCAAATCAAAGTAGCAATTCATTTGACCCTTCTTTAGCTTGCTATTAAAACTTACACTTTCAACTTCAGTAACCTTTTAACTGTTGGGACTCAAAAAACTTTTGTAATGCTATTTTTCATTTATCATAGCAGTTACAGGCTTCTAATCTGAGCAGTAACCATGGGTCATTATTACACAACTCACAATAAAGAAAAGAAAAAGAAAGGATGAGCTTTAAAAGAATAACTACAAGAAGGTGTAAAGAAAAACTAAAATGCTTTATTACCTTACCTCTCTGCAGTGAACCGTACTTGTAACTAAGATGTTCATAGTAGAAGCAAAGAAAGACAAAAAGTAGAGATTATCTTTTGTCTTTTGTTTTGCTTCTTCGACCACACCATTTGGAACAAACACACTAGACTAAACAGCCACAAAAGACCCTTATCCTAACTCATTTACAATTCCAAAATCACAACATGAAAATTATGGATTTATACATGTCAAACATATAAAACTTAAAAATAAAGAATTGTCAATTTTGTTTTATAGTTGCCTGAATAACAAATGTCAAACCCTTAATGGATTTCCCATATTCAGCAAGCACATATTTAGTGGAAAAAACAACTCCAAGAATAGCACATCAATGGTCACAATTTCACACAGATTTATGTAACAAAAAATTGCTACATTGGCATTTTGGTCAACTAGGAATAAATAAACGAGCAACAAAAAAGAAGCATAAAGGAAAAATAAATAATAGAGTGAATAAATTAAAAGTCAGCAAAGATGCACATACATTTCCACATGGCATAGACCCCTAGCACACCACTGTATGGCACAATCCATTACTGTAAAGGTCCCACATGATTTGTTTTGCAAAACACCTAGCATAAAAGAAGAAATGATATGTCTTCTAGAGTTGGACAAAACTATTTCTACATAATAATAAATCTAATAAGTCAATACGAAAATGATGAACTTAAAATAGTTAATGGTGTTATTAATCAAAAGTAACAGTCCCAATCATATCTTTATCGAATCTTAATTCATTAAACTCCACCTATTGGGCACTGCAATCTACTCCCATTCCGAGCAATTAACCTTTTTAATGTACATCCTTAGAATATTTTTGAGTCCCCTGCAACCAGAAATTTTCTATTAGAACACATATGGTTACGGCAAGCATTGCCATAGAATATTTTAGTAAACATTTTGCAATCCAGGTAAGAACTAATAAAAGGAAAATAACAATATTAAAATTAAATACATCAAAGATAAGAAGAGAGGCTAACTCATATCCAAAACCAATAACATTCAGAATGTGAAACTCATTTTCATCAATACTCTAAAGTAATTACTATAGTTTAACAGAGATAACTCAATATGAGAGTAGGCTAAAAGAATAAATATGAGAAGCATGTGATACAACTCAATATTCCCGTAAAATAAGAATTACTTGATCCAATATTATTAGATTATATGGTAACTAGATTGTATGAATCATATTCCAATTAACTTTCAAAAAACCAATGATCAAACAAATTCAATGCAATAAATTGCACATTAAGATAGTAACTCTTATGAGACTTATGTTACTTATTTAGAGGAATGCACTTATAGGTTCAAACCATTAGGTGAATATCTGCACTTTAGCATGATAATAGTAGCTGATAGCAGGCCAATAATAATCATAGAAGATTACATCCATGGTTTAAGCACTAACAAGTATGAAAAAAAGTTTCAAAAATGCAGTATAGATTAAATGAATGTTATTTTAATAATATCAAAAATTGATAGCACATGTAATATAAATGAATTCTATCTTAATAGAATCAATAATTAACAAAAATTCGATAGCCATGCATTAACATTCTTAACTAGAGTTCCAAACTGATGGTCATGTGAAGTTATCGATGGTTTCTTGACCAACCAACGTGAAGTTTCAAGTACAAGTGACCTTTAGATCAAGATAAACCAAAAGATACAAAACACCAAAATGTAGAAAACAAAATTTAATTAAATTATTCAAGGAAAACAACGTTCATTATAGGAAGCAGTAAGAATTACAAAACCCATAGAACCCATGCAACAAAAATGGGATTCAAACATAGCAGCTGGACCCAGAAATTGTATGCAATAGAAAATAGCTTCAATTTCCCTTTCTTTTCTCAAAGAACTATCGACAATTAACACCAAAACAAAGCCACAAGTGGTTAAACAAAATTGATTTTTCGGACACCAAGCAGCAACAAACCCTAGACTCCATTATAACACCACTCATAGCCATTTTATCATATATGATCAGTCCAATGCCTAAAAAAAAACTACAAACAGCATAATCAGCTGGAGGCTTATCAGATACGAGCATTGTAGATGTACAAAATCGTAAGAACAAAAAACACATGAACATCTGATACAGGAAGAAGCCAAAAAATAGCAGAACCCAGCATACTCCCGCATCGTTCTGATCTTCAAGCCTTGAACTGCCAAAAATAAAACTTGAAAACCTACCAATTGCTATCCAATCAACCAAACCTGAAAGTAGATCCAAAAAACCCATCCTTTCTAAACCAGTCGAGCAAAACCTTCAGCCTACAGCTCCCACCAAAAAGAAAAAACAAACATCTCTCACCAAAAAGAAAGTGTTGCACCCAAAAAAGATAAAAGCATAAGGAGACAAAGACTAGGCCAAGCAAAAGGATAAATAAAAAGGAGAAAGCCCCCACAAACCAGACAAAAATGAAAACCAAGCCACAAAACATGGGACATTTTAAAAAAGTTAGTGATTAAATCCTAACTAAACACAAATTAAAAAAGAAACCTTTATTTCCCATCTTGCCTAATGAAGAACGTGAGAAGGTAGCCATGGCATTTCTTGAAGAGTAAGGGTAGCAAATTTGGTGCCAATGGTGGACTTGAACTATAATAGAACTTGTTGCGAATAAATTAGGAAAATAGATAGGATTTTCCTATGCCAAAATTGCAAGTTTAAATAGAAAATAGCACAAAAAATTAAGAGATAAAACATAGCAACAAAGAGAACAAAAAATGTTAGAATGAGAAGATGTTTCAATAACTAAACACTTATGAAGAAGTTATCACCTAATCAAAATGAAGCTTTAGATATCAAGAGATGAGAATAGCTTCAAATGGTAAAAGTTTGTGGAAAATAATGACTCCACCATGAAACTGAACTTAGCTAGGATTGGTCGCACTCAAGAGCAATACAACCATGGTTTGGATGGAAAGTTCAAAAAGGAGCAGAGGATTAATGGAGAGGCTTACCACTGATGCCACGTGCAGATGGACCTAGCTCAAATATTGTCTCCTCATTTGTGAAGCCTAATAGATAAAGCTAATTTAAGATATTAGATGACTGGAATAGCTTACCCTCTTATCAAAATGAAGAGGATTCCAGCAACAATAAAACCTAGATGGTGAAATCCGATGGAAGGTGGAGAACTAACGGTGGGGGTAACCTCATCGTCGAGAGTGAGAGGTCAGATTTTTTTTTAAGAGAGTAGAGATGTTGGAGAGGCCGATACTAAGATGAGATAAGGGTTTGTTTGAAAAAGGGGAGCAGATAACCCTAATTTTTTACTAATATTAAATATAAATTATTTTATTTAAAGTCTATCGATGGATTTATCGATGCCTATAAACCGTAGGAAAAAATTTATAATTTCGCCATGTTAAATTTTCATCCCTATTTGATCGCTATATTAGGTGGTAAAATTTTCCCGCTTTTATTTACTGATCAAAGATAAATTTATCACCACACGGTCGGTAAATCAGCTAAGATACTTATATTACCGATGGAAATTTCATCTGTACAAAAGTTAAAAGAGAAAAGTTTTTACCAACGGACGTAACCGTCAGTAAATCGATCGCTAACCGTTGGCGCCGACATTTTTCGCCAAAGACAGCAATGAAATTTTATTTTGTCAGTAAAAAAGTCATCGTTTATCAAATTTATTTTTTTCCTACACTTTGTCGATTTGGACGGTAATCTATTGATAATATATTAATTTTACCTACGAAATATAAGTCCGTTGGTAAAATGGATTTTTTTGTAGTGGATGATCCAACTACCTTTCAAGGCACTATCACTAATAGGGAGAAAGAAAAATGGATGGGTGCAATGGTTAAGAAGATGGAGCCTTTGTAGAAAAACCATACTTGGGAGCTCGTTCTAAACCAGCCGAGCAAAACCTTCAGCCGACAGCTCCCACCAAAAAGGAAAAACAAATAGCTCTCACCAAAAAGAAAGTGTTGCACCCAAAAACGATAAAAGCACAAGAGACAAAGACTAGGCCAAGCAAAAGGATAAATAAAAATGGAGATAGCCCCCACAAACCAGACAAAAATGAAAATCAAGCCACAAAACACGGGAAACTTTAAAAAAATTTAGTGATTAAATCCTAACTAAACACAAATTAAAAAAGAAACCTTTGTTTCCCATCTTGCCTAACGAAGAACGTAAGAAGGTAGCCATTGCATTTCTTGAAGAGTAAGGGTAGCAAATTTGATGCCAATAGTGGACTTAAACTGTAACAGAACTCGTTGCAAATAAATTAGGAAAATAGATAGGATTTTCCTATGCCAAAATAGCAAGTTTAAATAGAAAATGGCACAAAAAAATTAAGAGATAAAACATAGCAATAAAGAGAACAAAAAATGTTAGAATGAGAAGAGATTTCAATAACTAAACACTTATGAAGAAGTTGTCACCTAATCAAAATGAAGCTTTAGATATCAGGAGATGAGAATAGCTTCAAATGGTCAAAGTTTGTGGAAAATAATGAGTCCACCACAGAACCAAACTTAGCTAGGATCGGTAGCACTCAAGAGAAATACAAGCATGGTTTGGATGGAAAGTTCAAAAAGGAGCAAAGGATTAATGAAGAGGCTTACCATTGATGCCACGTGCAGATGGACCCAGCTCAAATATTATCTCCTCATTTGTGAAGCCTAATAGATAAAGCTAATTTAAGATATTGCATGACTAGAATAGTTTACCCTCTTATCAAAATGAAGAGGATTCCAGCAACAATAAAACCTAGATGGTGAAATCCAATGGAAGGTGGAGAACTAACGGTGGGGGTAACCTCGTCGTCGAGAGAGCGAGGTAAGATTTTTTTTAAGAGAGTAGAGATGTTGGAAAGGATGATACTAAGATGAGATAAGTGTTTGTTTGAAAAAGGGGAGCAGATAACCCTAATTTGTTACTAATATTAAATATAAATTATTTTATTTAAAGTCTATCGATGGATTTACCGATGCCTATAAACCATAGGAAAAAATTTATAATTTCTTCATGTTAAATTTTCATCCCTATTTCATTGCTATATTAGGTGGTAAAATTTTCCCGCTTTTATTTATTGATCAAAGATAAATTTATTACCACACGATCGGTAAATCAGCTAAGATACTTATATTACCGACGAAAACTTTATCTGTGCAAAAGTTAAAAGAGAAAATTTTTTACCAACAGACGTAACCGTCAGTAAATCGATCACTAACCGTTGGTGCCGGCATTTTTTGCCAAAGATAGCGATGAATTTTTATTCTATCGGTAAAAAAGTCATCATTTATCAAATTTATTTTTTTTACCTACACTCTGTTGATTTGGTCGGTAATCCATTGATAATATATTAATTTTACCTACGAAATATGTGTCCGTTGGTAAAATGGATTTTTTTGTAGTGGATGATCCAACTACCTTTCAATGCGCTATCACTAGTAGGGAGAAAGAGAAGTGGATAGGTGCAGTGGTTAAGGAGATGGAGCCTTTGCAGAAAAACCATACTTGGGAGCTCGTTCGGCTTCCTAAGGGAAAGAAGGCTATTGGATGCAAGTGGGTGTACAAAAGGAAACCAACAGTATCAAAAAAAGAAGGGAAAAAGTTCTAGGCCCAATTGGTAGCAAAAGGATTTGCACAGTAGAAGGGGATAGATTATGATGAAATCTTTTCTCCTATAGTAAGGCATACTTCAATTAGGGCAGTACTTGCATTAGTAACCAATTGGAACTTGCATTTAGAGCAGATAGATGTCAAAATAGCTTTTTTGCATGGTGATCTAGAGGAACAGATTTATATGCAACAGCCAGAAGGGTTCACTCAACCTAGATATGAGAATCTGGTTTGCAGGTTAAAGAAATTATTGTATGGGTTGAAACAGTCTCCAAGATAATGGTACAAGCGGTTCGACTCCTTTATGATTTAGATCGACTACAGGCGATGTGAGTACAATTGTTGTGTTTATGTTAAGAGCCTTGATGATGGAACATTTATTTTTCTATTACTATATGTTGATTGCCACAAAGAATATGCAAGATGTTCTTGGTTTTAAAGCTTTGTTAGGCCAATAATTTGATATGAAAGACTTGGGTGCTGCGAAGAAAATTCTTGGAATGAAGATTCACAGGGATAGAGGCTCAAGGAAACTGTGGTTATCTCAACAGGGCTATGTTGAGAAAGTATTAGACAGGTTTGGGATGCGCAAAGCAAAACCAATGAGCACTCCATTGGCAAACCATTTTAAGCTTTCGTCCTATCAGTGCCCTAAGATAGATAAAGAAAATGAAGACATGGCGAAGGTTTCATATGCCAGTGCAGTTGGCTACTTGATGTATGTAATGATATGTACTCGACCGGACTTGGCTCATGCGGTCAGTTAAGTCTGTAAATACATGTCTAAACCAGGAAGGCGACATTGAAAAGCAGTCAAGTAGATTTTCAGGTATCTGAAGGGTATATTCGGGCATGGAATAGTCTTTGGGAGTCAGCAAGATGATCCTTATGTTGTGGGATATGTGGATTTAGACTATGCTGGTGATTTGGATGATAGAAGGTCGATGATCGGGTATGCTTTACTCTGGGTGGTGGGCCTATATGTTGGAAATCAACAGTTCAGTCTATTATGGCATTATACACAACTGAAGTTGAGTACATGGCAGTAGCTGAAGCAGCTAAAGAAGCATTATAGCTTACTGGGCTAGTGAAGGAATTAGGCGTTCAACAAGGTGGAGTCCATTTGCATTGTGATAGTCAAAGTCCTATTTATTTGGCTAAGAACCAAGTTTACCATGCTAGAACGAAGCATATTGATGTAAGATATCACAAGATCAGTGAATTGATTGCATCTAGTGAGATACTGTTATAGAAGGTTCACACTAGTGAGAATGTAACCGATATGTTGATAAAGCCAGTTACTACTAACAAGTTCATACATTGCTTGCACTTGTTGAATGTTTGTAGTTGCTAGATAGCATGGTAGACCAACCCACTTAAGTGTGTGAGAAATTCCATGGTTTAATCTCTAAAGGGGCTTGATATTTGCCAAGGTAGAGATTTGTTAGGAATGGCTCATATACTAGCTGACAAACAGATGATGGAGCAGAGCAGAGAGTGTTTGCTCGGAGGGGAATCCAATCGAAAGGACATATTGAATATGTGCAGTCGGACAAGGACATTCGGAGGAGCAGGATGATAAAAAGAGTAGGATGCTCGGGAAAGCAGGACGCTCAAAAGAGCAGGATGGTCGAAAGAGCAAGATTGATCGATCGAAAAGCTAGAATAATTTGTCTAAGTGGCATGCTTATGCAGCTAGAATTCAAGTGGGTTTGGGAGAGCACGTTAACACGTGTAGGGTATGGGGTAATTATGTAAATTCGTACCAAGTGGGTTATGTATAAATACTGAAGTTGTAGCCTAATTTTAAGAGAGCTTTCTCTAGAATAAAAGAATAGCTGCCACCGAGGAAGTAGGCATAATTGGCTGAACCTCATTAAACTCTTGTATTCTCTAGATTTTCTTGTTTGTATTGTTAATATTCCTATGATTATTTAGCGATATTTCTCAACACAAATGGCACAAATTAAGTCAAATAATTATTTCAAATTACACAAATGCATATATCAAGATCATGACAAATTTATTTCATAAATATTACTTAATATATTTTTGCTCAATCTTTTTCACATCAAATATACATGCATGGATGAAACTTTTAGTGTGTAATTCATCAATCAAATCTTACTCAAATTTATGCAAAAAATCAGATAAATCTCACCATAGCACACATATCAATTTTAGCAATCTATTTTATAATGCACAGAATAGACAAATTCAGCTTAACATAAAATTAAATAGATCACAAAATAAAAGAGTGTAAGGGATAGATAAATTTGACACCATGATTTATAGATTTTCAGCTTTTGCCTACATCTTCTCCTTAAGATAACTTATCTTAAGAGTTTCTCTCTTCTAATGTGACTCTATTTAGCAGGCAAGAGTCAAAAGCCGATTACAAGAAGCTTCCCCTTCTAAATAAAAAACTCTAAAATACTTAACTTTTTTCCCAAGTAAAAAGATCAAAACACTCAGTTCTTTTTCCAAAGTAAAAGAATCCAAACACTTGCTAGCTTCTTTTCTTAGGTCGTAGCAACCTAATCTCACTTTAATCTCACATGGTTTTTGATAAACCTCACTACACATGATTACAATTAAAAACTATAACCATTTGAGGATATATGAATGATGTCCATGATGAAGTGAAACTTACAACAAAAATAAAGTGCAAAAACTAAAGTGTTTCACTCATATTTTACACTTGAAAAGTAGCATTATATATAGAAAAAATAATATAGCTATTAAGTGTGAAAACTATTTTCAAAAATGTTTCCTTATCAATTTAAAAAGATTTGATTTTTGATTCCCTTAATTGAAATGTAACAACTATAAAATCAATCAAATGTTCTTTCCTCTATCAAAGATATGTTTATATAGAAAATTTAATTTTAGAAAATAATTGAATTAAATATATCAAAATGTGATGATTTTATTTCTTTAAATGCATTCCAACAGGTAGAAAATATTTCAGAAAATATCTTTCCATTTTCAATGATCTAAATATGAAAAACTTAATTAATGGAAATTTAATTTAAATATGTTAAGATGTGATTTAAAAAATAATTTTATGCAATGAATGATTTGTGTGAGTGTGTGTATCCTCAGAGATGATTTTACAATACTTTCCTAAAGTGACTTAATCTTCAAAATTAATTCAAGAATCGGGTTTGATAGTAGAAATCATCTAACATATTCTGTTCCGAGTAGAATACCTGACAACAATGTTATTTTGGACTTTCACAAGATAAACTTAAAAAGCCCAAAACTTTGTTAGTTAAATTGTTTTGTTATTCATCAAAATCCATATAAAGCTGAGATTGTAGCCTTTTAAGCCAACATTTTCGCCTTTTTTGATGATGACAAACCACTCATCCACTTAGTTTTGCTAAGTTAAAGCTGCCCCCTGAACATATGCTCAAAATTAATTTAATAGCAAGATAATCAAATAATTAAGCATAAGTATTCAGATATCAATAAAGATCAATAATTATAAATTCAAATCACATATGTAAAATCATATATCACATATATCTCTTATCCCATATATCTTCTCCTCATATCTCTCATATCACATATATCTCTTAACATATATCTTCACATATATCTCTTCTCCCATATATTTTCTCCCCCTTTTAGTCATCAATAAAAAGTGAAGTCAATTTCCATAAAAAAACTTTCATGGCCATCTTCACCTTCACCCTTAAATTTCCCATTTCTTTTTACGCTTCCTTCATTCTCTTCTTTCTTTCTATTTTTTTTACATACACTTGCTCCTCTTCTTTTTTTATTTCTCATAAGCACAAATATGAGATGTAGAGAATGAAATGAATAATTTTCAAAAAATCCTTTTATGCAAAGAAAATAAAAATTGATGCATTAATTGAGTAATTGAAAAAGGAGATTTAAAAAAAATCAAAAGTGAAATTTTTTCTTTTGAAAACAAGTGCATGAAGAATATTAAAAAATTAGAAGTTTTGAAATATTTCTTTTAAACATCAATAAAAATCTGCCAAAATAAAAAAAAATCAAAAATTAAAAATTATTAAAAACTTCCAAATACATTAGATATGTAATTTGAACACAATAAATTAAAATAACATAAAAAGATAAATTTAATACATGATAAACTAAAATAAATTTTAGAGAAAATAGGATTACCTTTAAGATGATTTTTCTAATATACCTATATCTAATTCTCTTCTTATCTTATAAAATTTTTCTTCCTTTAATGTTTTAGTGAAGATGTCAGCAAGTTGATGTTCAGTTGAGACAAAATTTAAAACAATATTTCCTCTTTAAATGTGATTCCTTATGAAATAATGTCTGATGTCAATATGTTTTGCTCTTGAATGCATTACTAGATTTTTGGTAAGATTTTTTGTGCTGGTGTTGTCATAATAAATAGATATCTCCTTAAAATTAAACCCATAATTAATTAATTATTGTTTGATCCATTAAATCTGTGCAGTATAACTTCCAGTAGCTATATATTTAGATTCTATGGTTGATAAAGCAACAGAATGTTTCCTACTAAACTAAGAGATGAGTGATTGGCTCAATAGTTGACATGTTTCAGATGTGCTTTTTTTTTTCAATTTGACAACCTGCATACTCAACATCTGAAAAACTAACAAGATCAAAAATTGAATCTTTAAAATACCACAAGCTATTTCTTGGGTTTCCAATAAGTATCTTAAGATATGTTTGACTGCTGATAGATGTGATTCCTTTAGGTTTGATTGAAATCGAGCACAAAGATAAACACTAAAGTGTATGTCAGGTTGACTTGCTAATAAGTAAAGCAACGAACCGATCATTCCCTTATAAAGCTTTGGATCCACACTTTTACCATTTTCATCAAGATCAAGTTTAATTGATAGACTCATTGGTGTGCTCACTAGTTTGGCTTCCATCATTTTGAATTTCTTCAATAGCTCCTTTGTATACTTAATTAATAAAAATTACATCCTTATTTTGATTTATTTGTAGTCCCTAAAAGAAGGTTCATTCTCCCATCATGCTCATCTCAAATTCTTTTTTCATTCAAATAAAGCACTTATAGCCAAATGTATAAAAGTAACTGATGTTTGGCCTTCTTCCCTTCCATAGCTCATATGGAGTTTTATTTAGAATTGCTCTAATTAAAACTCTATTGATAATATAACACAATATGTTCATAACTTTAGCCTAAAAATATTTCAAAAAAAATTATTCTCTTTCAACATGGTTATTGCCATCTCTTGTAAGGTCCTATTTTTCATTTCCACTACTCTATTTTGTTGTGGAGTTCTTGATGCTGAAAAATTATGTTCAATTCCTTTATTTACGCAGAATTTTTCAAATTCTTTGTTCACAAATTCTCCTCTATTATCACTTTGAATCTTGACAATGCTATATCCCTTTTCATTATGTATTTTCTTTGCAAGCTTTTTGAATGCATCAAATGTCTCATATTTATGTGGAAGAAAGAGTGTTCAAGTAAAACGTGAGTAATTATCAATAATCACAAAAACATAACTTTTCCCCTTTAAACTTGATGGTGATATAGGTCTAAATAAATTCATATGCAACATTTCTAAATAATATTTAGTTGAGATTTCTTTTTTAGATTTAAATGAACTCCTAGTTTGCTTACTAAGTTAGCATGCTTTACACACATAATCTTTATTAAATCTAATTCTAGGTAAACCAATAGTTAAATTCTTTTTAGATAATTTTTCAATAGTATGTAAACTTGCATAACCCAATCTTTTATGTCATAACCAATTTTGATCATCATTTAAAATTAAGCAAGTTCATTTTTCACAACCATTATCATTCAAACTTACTTGATATATATTTTCAGCTCTATAACCAGTTAACATAATGTTACCTAAATTTGTATCTTTAACTTTCTAATCCTTTATTTCAAAAATAACTCTTTAATTTTTATCACAAAACTGGCTTAAACTCAAGAGATTGTATTCAGTCATTTCACAAGTGAAACATCTTCAATACATGGGTTGGTTCCAACATTTCTAACTTCAATTATTTTACCTATATTCTTGTCACCAAAATTGATTGTCCCTCCATCTATTATAGAGAGTTCAGCAAACTTCTTCTTGTCCCATATCATATGTCTTGAGCAACCACTATCAAGATACCATTTATTATTCTTGTTACTCTTAAGACAAACCTACAAGATAATTATTTCTTCTTAGGTATCTAATTTGTTTTAGGTCCTTGGAGGTTAGTTTTTGCAACAAGTGTTTCTTTTTCAGCCTCTTTGTTCTTTACTTTACTTTTATTTTTATGATAGCAATATTTAGAAATATGCTCAGTTTTACCACAATAAAAGCAAGCAACTTGGGATGAAAATGTAAATGCATGATAATGCGATTTATGTTTATGAACCTTACCTTTCACGTGTTATGCAAGAACATTATGAATAAATGTTATTATTTGTTCTAGTATCTTTTTCTTTTCTTCCATAACATCATATTCTTCATGCAAAAAATATATATTTTCTTGCCATACCATTATACATGTTACACGCTTCAAGCTCTTTATGCAACAGATGATCAAAATCAATTTTCAATGTATCATGATCTTATTCTAATGCTTTATATTTCTCTTTATGACCATTATATTTTTCATTCAAACTTTAGTACAAGTAACATTAGGTAAAGATGTAGATGCATTATTAACCATTTTGATATTTTTATTATCTTCTCATCTTTTACCATAACCTTGGGTGAATTTCTTGCTAATTTATTTTCTTTGTTCGTTTTTGTAATCTTAATTTTTAAATCAGTAACTTTCATCTCAAGTTCACACAATTACATGATTTATTATTAAGCTTATTCTCAAGTTCATCCTTTAGCACCATTAAATATTTTTTATGTTTATCATGAGAATAATGTAGCATCTTTTCCATATTTCTTTTTAAATTATCATGTGATTCTTGCAAACTTATATGATCTTGTTTAAGGGCATGATAAATATCTAAAATATCATTATTTATTTTCTTTAGTTTATCATATATACTTCATGCATAGCTCTTCAAGATTATAAAAAATAAAATCATTACATCACATTTGTCTTCGTCAATTCTGGTTTCTTCAAGATTAACCAATTCAATGTTGTTTTCTATTTTCTCATCTAAAATAGCCATTTGAATGGATCTCTCTAGGTGGTTATACCTATAAAAAAAGAGACCTGCTCTGATACTAATTGTGAGTCTCAAATATACTTTAAATGGGGTGAATAAAGTATTAAAACTTTTGATAAGCAAATGGCATAAATTAGTTAGATAATTATTTCAAGTTCCACAAATGCATATATCAAGATCATAAAAAATTTATTTCATAAATATTACTTAATATATTTTATCTTAATCCTTTTCACATCAAATATACATACATGGATCAAACTTTGGTGTGTAATTCATATATTAAATCTTGCTCAAATTTATGCAAAATATTGATAAATATCATGGTAAAGCATAGTTCAATTTTAGCACTCTGTTCTATAAAGTATAGAATAGACGAATTCAGCTTAGCATAAAATTAAATAGATAATAAAATAAAAAAGAGTAAGGGATAGATAAATTTGACACCGCGATTTATAGAGGTTCGACTTTTGCCTATATCCTCTCCTTAAAACAAATTTTCTTAAAAGTTTTCTCTTCTAATGTGACTTTATTTAGTGAACAAGAGTCAAAAGCCAATTACAAGAAACTTCCCCAAGTTTTTCTCCTAAGTAAAAAACTCTAAAATATTTAACCTTTTTTCCCAAGTAAAATGATCAAAACACTCATTTTTTTTCCCAAATAAAAGAACCCAAACACTTGCTAACTTATTTTCTTAGGCCCTAGCAACCTAACCTCAATTTTATCTCACATGGTTTTTGATAAACCTCACTACACATGATTACAATTAAAAAACATAACCATTTGAGGATCTGTGAATGATGCCTATGATGAAGTGAAACTTATAGCAAAAATGAGGTGTAAAAACTAAAACGTTCCGCTCATATTTTACACTTGAAAAATAAAATTATATATAGAAAAAATAATATAGTTGTTAAGTGTGAAAACTATTTTCAAAAACATTTCCTTATCAATTTGAAATGATCTAAATTTTGCTTCCTTTAATTGAAATGTAACAGCCATAAAATCAATGAAATGTTCTTTCTTTTTTCAAAGATATATTTACATGGAAAATTTAAGTTTAGGAAATAATCAAATTAAAAATGTCAAAATGTGATTATTTTCATTTCTTAAATGCATTCCAACAACTAGAAAATATTTCAAAAAATATTTTTCTATTTTTAAAGATGTAAATATGAAAAACTTAATTAATCAAAATTTAATTTGTGTGAGTGTGTGTATCCTCATGGATGATTTTATAATACTTTTCTAAAGTGACTTGATCTTCAAATTAATTCAAGAAATCAGGTCTAATAGAAGAAATCGTCTGGCCTATTTTGTTTTGAGTAGAACACTTGACAACAATGTTATTTTGGACCTGTATAAGATAAACTTAATGTTGCTTAATCCAACAAGTGCACTTGATCGACAAGTAATAAAGTGGGGTATAGTTAGAACCCTCGAATATCGTACACAAAGGATTGTATGTATGAGCTACGAAATTAATTATATGCTAAAGAATTCCAATTTTTTTGTGTGTATGAGTTATCTAATTTCTATTGTGAAATTTTTAAACACTAAAAATGCAATAGAAAGAAATTAAATCCAACTAGCAGTAATTTAAGAATGAATTGAATTCTGGAAAATTAACAAGTGTAAGAATCTGTATAAGAAAAATGTTGCTCGGGTTCACTCATCCATACCATATCCAATGTGAATTAATTTAGATTTGTGTAATATATAAACGAATTTGGGATAACCCTCTTAACCCAAGCGTCCCATTTCAGAGCCAGCGACACTATTTGCAAAGCGTCCCATTCCAGAGCAAGCCTTACAACTAGCCTAAATACAGTTTTAAATCCTAAGTTCGGTTTTCTTTCCCATTTAGGAGCCAAACAATACAAAGCTCATTAATTTCACTCCACACTCCAACCCTAAAACCATAAAATACTACACATCTAGAGTTCAATTCTGAAGTAATCTTAAATAGATTACATTTTTGATAGAAAAGCTTAGCAAAATTCTTTCACAGCATTCAACCCACACAACCATTAACATCCAACCAAGATATAAAATAAAACCATTCAACAAAGCTAAAAAATCACTTAAGGAGCTGAAAACTAATGAAATAAATAAGTAACAGTGAAATAAACCATTTATTCATATATATGTAACTGAAATTATGTTCAATATTCACATTTTTGGGTAGGGGATTCAAAGATCTCCCAAACAACTAAGAGACTACTCACTACCCATTACAAAATGAAAAGAGAAAAGGATAGAATAAACCCTGAAACTCATGGTGGAAGAATACCCAGCTGAATCCAAGTCCTTTAATCTTCTTCTCTAATGCTTAACTGGAAATGAGCTCTAAACTATGTAGATTTATACTTTTAAACTATAAATATATGTTTAATCTATGTATTTTGTTGTAAATCTATCTATTTGCAAGTAAATCTATGTATCTATCTATGTAAGATGAAAAAAGGAATGAAAGAAAGAAGAAAGAAAACCCTAAAACTAAAGAAAAACTAGCACACCCGATTCTGCATAAAAATTTGCTATTTATAGGTCAACATGGGTCATGGTTACTAGAGATTCCTTGATGACTGTGACCTATTTTAAAAATCCCTCTTTTAACTAATATAAGTCACGGTCATTAGGAAATTACTAGTAACCGTTATGTAGCTTTAAACTGTATCTGGATGGGGGTCATGGTTACCACCAAAATCCTGGTAACCGTGAGATAGCTCTCTCTAGCCTTCTAGACTGAAAATATTAACACCTCATGATCATTACCAAAAACCTGGTAACCATGAGGTACTCCTCCTTTAGATTTTGTACTAAAAAACTTTATAAGTCATGGTGAACACCTCTCTATGCACAATTGCCCTACTGACCATGACAAGCCTCAAAATGGTGCGTTTTTGACAGAAAATTTTGGTCACGGTTACCAGGAAAACCTAGTAACCGTGAGCTACCTACAAAAATCACAATTTAGCATAAAATTCCATCAAAGCTCTCCAATTCACACAAAAAACTAGAATTACTGAGAATGGATTAAATTATTATATACAAGCAAATTAGAGCAAAATATACTAGAAAGATACTAAAAATTAGACTAAAATTAATCTAAAACTAAACACTAAATTGGAGTTATCAAAATACCCCACACTTAGAATTTGCTTGCCCTCAATCAAATGAATCATCCACGATCTTGAAAACTCAAAACTCTAATTTAGAACAAGATAATTTAGAGAGGCTAGAGTAACACTCAACAGAAAACACTCATATGAAAAACTCTATCAACAAGACTCAAACTAATCTATATCAAATAATCTTTTGTGTATGTGTGTTAGTCCAAAATAGATTTATATCTTTTCAAAACCAAAACTACCTATGAACTCCAGCAATTAAACAAATAGAAAAATATGACAGTTTCACTCTTTGAAACTCGGAACAGCCATAAGCCTCTCTTTTAGCACCTGAACCACAAGGGTCATCTCCACTAAATGACTCAGGATAAGACAAAATCACCAAAACTTTCATTAAGGTTGTAATGGGTTAAAGGTAAAGGTTCCAAAGAATTTATAAAGTTAGCAAGATAGAATTAGCTATACCACCCAAAAATACATACCACCTAACCTTTTCAAGAAAAATAACTCTTTCAAAATCTATGCTCTATTGCTATTAAAAGGAAGAATAAATATTAGGACATTAATTGGATTCTCAAAATTACAAGAAGTAATAGCTATGATTTCTTGGCTCAATCAATTAATACTTCCCATAAATGCTAAGTATTCCACACTTATTTTCAGCAGTGATGAATCAATCAAAATTTCTACAGCATAGCATCAATTTTTTTTCTTTTCTTTTCTTTTGAAATAAACCAAATTATTGACAGGAGTACCAAAAGCACTAATTCTTATCACTTATATCCCAAAATTTTTCAAAATATTAAGTTCACAAACCCTTAAAACTTTTCGACTGCCCTATACTTCTTGACTAACAAGGAAAAATTGAATCAAACCTAAAATGCAAGTTCATTACCCAACCTAGAGTGGCCAATTCCAAAATGGGGAAGACAAAGGCATTTAGGCTATATGGTTAAGCATTAGTGCAATCAAGAAAAATCAAATAATATGCTTTTAGCATACCAATTAAGTTTAAAGGGGCTAACAATGGCAAAATTTACCAAGGGTAGGTCAAAAGTCATTTAAAAATTGGTTACCAAAGAAGGGCTACCTGGGTCATATCCTAAACCTACCTAAGTTGAATATTCATTTTAAAGGGTGATGAGGAAGGTTCTAGCTATTCCAGAATTCCTTCACTCAACTGCTCTCACTCACTAGTTTTTCTTTTAAATTTATCCTACTGTGCTCATTAAATTAGAAATTTAATGATATGTAATTAATCGATATTAATTCAAAAGAGAATTTTTACCGAACAAGCTACTGCTCTCTAGCTACTCAGGCTTTCTAAACTAACAGTTCAAAAATCAAAGTTAAGCTGATTCAATTCAAGATTAACTAGCAGCTCAGACTAAATGCAAGATAATTAACAACTCGACAGAAAAATTTATTCTAACTTAAATTCAAAGGGAAAAACTAAAGCATTAAAAATAATAAATGTACTTAAAATAAAAGGCAAGGAAAAACATAAAGTAAACGAAATTGAAGTAAAAGAACTACTTTAAATAAAAACTAAAGAAAGTCCAAAATGCATAAATTTACTGAAGAATAAAAATGTACTAAACAACTAAAAATCAACTAAATAGAGTTGTGGTTCAAGAATTTCACACTTTCAAGCCATTGAATCCAATCTTCTTCCTCCAAAAAGAAAATCTGCACAAGAACAATTCTTCACAAAAAGATTACCTTCTACAGTTAACCTTAAACCTTCACAAAAATTAACAAGTTCCACAATTGTCCATAAAAAATTATTTAATTTTCAGTAACAATAACTCTCCTACCCCACACTTCAAAACTTGATGTCCTCAGTAAAAAGTAAGTACAAATCATAAAAATCAGTCAAAATGGCAGAAGTAACTCCCTACATCAGGCATGTGATGGAGCCAGTGGATCGAGCCTAGCATTTAATGCAGCAAAGGCTTCAATTATCTGCGATTGATGTTGCTTGAATTCTTCTTGATTTGCAGCTAGAACATCCATCCTGTCCATTAAGGCAGTATATTGAGCAGATGAGAGAGTCACAGAACCTAGATCAAGGGCAGCAAGAGGATTTTACAAACTTTTCTCCATATTGCACAAGTATTCCTCTCAATTTGTTAGTCGAAATTCGTGCTCAGTAGTTTCATCCTTCATTACAATCTTCATGTTCTTCAGCATTTTGTCATCAATGTAAGCAACTGCATGAAGGATTTTATCCTCATCCAAGGGGTGCCAAAAATATCTGGCAATCATAGTAACCTAGCCACCCAAAGAGATCTTTTTGATTTTTATTGGCTTCTACTAGATTTCTTCAAGCTTGTTCCACCAGTGATAGGCTCCATTAATTTGGTAGTACCTAACCATGCAAGAAAGAATGAGTGCCTCAGAGAGGTTGATTTGACCTAAACTTTGCACATGGGATATAAAGGACATAGAGAAAAAATGATGTAAAATTCAAAAAATATAATCCCTTAGCAAGTGGGATTTGGTGGTCCCTAGCACATATAGGCCTCCAATGAGTGGGTCTCTAATATCCTCCCAAGAAACATCCTTGTTGTACTCTTCATAAGCAAAAAGTCCATTAGGTAGAAATCCCAAAGCTTCAATGACAGTTGCCAAAGTTTCCTCATAAAACTTCCCTTCCAAGTTAAAGGTCACCATATCAGGAACCTAACCATGCCAAAAGTGAAACTGGACTGTGGATAGGAAGTCTCTGGTTAGATTGGGGTATACCAACTCCCTACATATGAAAAAATTCTCCCACCTAATAGCTGCTATATAGATTTTGACCTCCTGGTTGATTCCCAGCTTTTCCAACAAACTCATATCTAGGTAGATAGATAGGAAATACTCACAATTTGAGAAAATCTAGTAGTTTTTCTTCATTTTCTCAGGCACCCATCTTGGCACTTTAGATCCCTTCTTTTTCTTTTGTTTCAGTTGAACAGGGGCTAAGGGAGGTGGCTAACTAGCCTCTACCTGGTCATCAAAAGGTAAAGACTGGCTGGAGAGAGGGAGAACTACCTGGGCTTGAGAGGAGGAGCTAGAAACATGAGCTCGCTTAAGTGCCACTATCAAGAACAAAGATAACAAAGTTAAGAATTCTTAGCATGGCCAAAAAAACACATAAATAATATAAGCAATTCCAAAAAGTGGGGCAAATGCAAAATTAAATTCATAGCACACATGAAGTTTCCTCGAGGTATGTGGCACTCAACCACAATAACCGAGTCATCATTTGAAAACCAGTAGCCCACAGGTCAAATCGTTTTAGCCTATATACCTCAAGGATGCAATTGAGCATACAAATGCATATGAACAAGCATCAACTAACTCAGACAATGGAAAAATGATTTGTCATGGTTATTTGTTCACACATCAACCCCTAACACAAGTAACCAAAAATCGAGTTCTGCCTACTTTCAATAGTTTCCAAATCAAGTCACAGCAATTAGATCATGGTTTTCTTACTAAGATAGGCAAGTACTGAAAGATGGAAACCTAAGAAGCTAACAGATTTAATTAGGTGCCTTGGTATTGAATAATCACTCATGATAAGAGCTTAAGATAGCAAGAAATCACCAGGTAAAATTGCCTCAAAGATAAAACCAACAAGAGTAAAACATGAAATGAATTAAGATTTATCAATTGCAACTATGTCTACTAAAGACGATGACATTTTGCAAAACTCACATGCCTACCAAGCATAATGCACAAGGAATTCTACTGCAAGCTATGTTTTCATTCATTTAACCATGCGTATCAAATTTCACAAAATGAATTGAACACAATCCTTTTTTCTGAATGAGCATTATTAGCCAACTAATTTCTTCATGAATGTTCAAATATGAAGGAACAAGCAACTAAACACAATAAAACATATGCCAACTAAAAACACCAAATAAAATCCCATCATTAAATTAAATTCAATACACTACCAAAATAAAAATAACATAAAAATTAAACAAATAATTTTTACAAAAAAAGAGCAAACCTTAAATAAGAGCAACCTAAAATCAAAAATAAAAGAAATCTAAGAATGAGAAGAAGAATGAGATTCATACCTATTGATTGTAGCGAGGAATGGTAGAGAGAGAGAAAGAAATGGTGAAGAGAAGAAGAAGCAAGAAAAGGAAAGAGAAAGAAAAAGAGAGAAATGAAAAACACAGAAAGTATGAGTCTTTAAATAGACATATGCTTAAATGACAAAGTTTTAGAGTAAGGGTTTCAATTTTTTTTATATGGTAATGGTTACTACCTTATCATAGTAACCGTGAGATACCCTAAATTATACTTCTAAACTAAAAAGGGGTCTAAGTCACGGTCATTACCAAAATCCTAATGACAGTGAGGTAAAGTGAACTTTTCTTCTAGACTAAAATTAAATTATCTCACAGTTACCAATCAAAACCTAGTAACCATGACCTAGCATGTTCTGAGATCCATAATCAAAAATTGACCTATGTCATGGTTACTAGACTAAACCTAGTAACCGTGATCCACTAAACTTCACCAAAAATTTTATTTTTCTCTCATTCTGGCCCAACCATTAAACTAAGCTTTCTACTTTACTTAAACAACAGAAAACACCAAAATTGTGATTGAAACTTGCAACCCCTTAAACCATTCCCTAAACATGACTACTAAAAAGAAAAACAACACAAAACATTCTTAAAAGTAAGGATTAGGATAGTTCTACATTTATCAAGTCCATAGCTGGACTTTTAAGTAGCATCAAGGGTCTTTGAGAGTGACGATCACTGAAGTACCATCAAATGTTGACTCGAAATAAGGCTTCACGTGATGTTCATTAACCTAACTCCTTATCATTTCGCGGGTGTTTGAGTGTCACCACCCCAATTTTATCCGCTTCCATAACTACATAGGGCCCTTCTACCTCAAATTTAATTTTTCCAGGAGTAACCTCAATCTGCTATCATAAAGAGGCACCTTCATTTCAGGCATAAATTCCTTTTTGGTTACTCTGCGATCATGCCACTTTTTCGTATTATCCTTGTACTTCTTGGCATGTTCATAGGCCTAAAATCTTAGTTCTTCCAACTCATTTAGCTGCAAAGACCTGCACTTTCCTGCACTCTAAAGATTAAAATTCAAAAACTTTGTAGCCCAATAAGCCTTATGTTCTAACTCCATCGATAGGTAACAGGACTTGCCAAATACTAATCTAAAAGGTGAAATTCCTATTGGTGTCTCAAACGCTATTTTATGTGCCCACAAAGCTTCATCTAGCTTTAGGTACCAATCCTTTCTAGATGCATTGACCATTTTCTCCAAAATAGTCTTTAACTCCAGGTTAGATACCTCAACTTGACCATTGGCTTAGGCATGAAACAGGGTAGTGATTTTGTGCCTCACTCTAAATTTTTTCAATAAGGCTTTGAATTGGTGGTTAACAAAGTGTTTCCCATCATCACTGATGATAGCTCTAAGGGCTTCATAACAGGTGAATATATTCCTCCTTAGAAACTCTAAGACAACTTTTGCATCACACGTCCTAGTGGCTACGGCTTCTATCCACTTACTCACATAGTCTACTACCACCAAGATATATTCAAATCCATAGGAGATCGAAAAAGGCCCCATAAAATCTATACCCTATAAATCAAACAATACTACCTCAAGTATATTGGTCAATGGCATGTCATCTCTCCTAGATATATTTCCCACCCTTTGACATTGATCACAAGATTGAATAAATAACTTAACATTATTAAATAAAATGGGCTAATTGATAATAGTCATTTATATGATGTTTTTAGTGTGTTTTTAGGTATTTAATTAAGTTAATTTCGTATTAATTAGGTTTAATTTGAGTTTAATTTGTTAGTTTTATGTTTTTGGAGTTAATTATAAATTTTGGTGTTTTTCAGGGTTATTTTGCAAGAAAAAGGACTTAATTATAAAAAGGCAAGAAGATTTGGGCCAAAACTGTGAATTTGGAAAATTCATGTTAATTAGTGATCGTGAGTTCCAAAAGTTTAATGCATGGCCACGTGAAAATCAACGAAGAAAACATACGTGGCCATGTGAGAAGAAATAAAGAAGAGCAAGAAGAAAACACGTGACCACGTGTGAAGATCCACTACACAACACGTGACCATGTGTGAGAAAGAAACAAGGGAACCCATGGCCACATGATTTTCTTCAAACAACAACATATGGCCACGTGATGAAGACTCCCATGAAGCGAATGATTTCGATTTTCCCAATTCAAGAAGGATTCTTCTGTTTTTGTTTTCTTTTGATTTTGTTTTAGTTCTTCAACTTTGTCTTTAGTTTTTAAATATGTTTAGGAAGTAGTTTTTCTTCTTTTGCTAATGGATTCTTGAAATCTTGAATTTTCATTATTATGACTTTGTTTTGAGCTTAATTTCAATATCGGTTGATTATTTCTTGGTTTTAAGCATATTCTTATCTTTGATTGTGTTGAGATTGGTTGTTGGTTTATTGAATAAATAACTAAGAATTGGTTTTGACATAGTTAATGATTTGCATGTTCTTTGGCTAACTCTTTAATGTTTATGCATGATTATTATCCGAAATATGAAATGATTATGTATGAATTTTATTGATTAATACTAAGAGAGGAAGAACTAAGAATAGGTGAAAGTTGAATCTCTTGAGAAAGGCTTTAATAGACATCTAGGAGGATTAATTCAGACTTTTATGCCAAGTATTGAATTGTTTTGAATAAGGGAGTTTATTACTTGGAATGATAATCTTGAATAAAGTTATCTGGGTTTATTTATCTGAATTCTTCATAATCATTGGTGTTATTATTTGAATTTAAGTCATTACAATGAAAGTTAAGGTGGATAGTTTCCTTAGCAAGAGAATTCCAGTTACTGTTTTGTTTTTAATTCATGTTTTAGCTTTTGTTTTATTTAATTGTTTCTTTTATTTAATTTTTGCTTTTAAAACAAAAACATTTGGGAAACAATCTCGGATTAATTTAATTCATACATAGGTATTATCCTTAGCAATCCATGTTCCCTTGGGTACGATATTTGGGGTCTTAATCTATATTTCCCTATATTACTAGCCGATCTAGTACACTTGCTAGACACCGGTCACTAATAAAATCCAAAAGAGAGAATTTTCAATACCATTATGTTAGGTCTATGATGTCTACCAGCTTTGACACTATTATAAGCTTGGATAATCTCCCCTTGCTCTTCATTTGGGATACACCTTCTTAACACTTGGTTAGCACAAAGGCGAAAAAGATAAGGATTATCCCAAATGTAATGCTTCGCATTAGCTTTCAGCTTTTTCCTTTATTGCCAGTGAAGTCCCTTGGCATATAACCACTTGCGAGAAAATTAGCAACATTAGCGAACCAAGGTACGGAAACTTCACAAACAAACAAAGCACAAATATGCTCATCAGGGAATAAATCTAAAATCTCCCTTTTTTCAATATGATCATGCTCCAATCTAGATAAATGAGCCACCATAAAATTTTTGGCTCACTTCTTATCCTTAATTTCCAAGTTGAATTCTTGCAACAAGAGCACCCATCTTATCAATCTTGGCTTGAACTCCTTCTTGGAAAAAAAGGTGTCTTAATGCCGCATGGTCAGACTATACCATAATTTTTGCTCTCAGCAAATAGGATCGAAACTTCTCAAAAGCAAATACAATGGCAAGTAGTTCCTTCTCGATTATGGTATAGTTGACTTAGGCTCCTATCAAATTGTTGCTCGCATAATAAATTGCACAAAACACTTTCTCTTGCCTTTGTTCGAGTACCGCTCATACTGCAAAATCACTTACATCACACATTAGCTCAAAGAGCAAATTCTAATCTGGAGATATAATCACCAAGACTAAAAATAAACCTTTATTTCAACAATTCAAAAGCCAATAAACATTCATCAGTGAATTTAAAAGCAGCATCTTTTATGAGCAAATTGGATAAGGGCTTTATAATTTTTGAAAAATTCTTTATGAACCTACGATAAAAACCTACGTGCCCTAAAAAACTCCTAACTCCCTTGACATTAGTTGGTGGTATGAGCTTTTCTACAACTTCTACCTTGGCCTTGTCTACCTTAATCCCCTTTTTCAAAATTTTGTGTCCTAACACTATGCCTTCCCTCACCATAAAGTGACACTTCTCCAAATTCAGTATTAAGTTGGCTTTTTTACACCTAACTTGCACCAAATCAAGATACTTTAAACAGCTCTTAAAATCTAGCCCATAAATGGTGAAGTCATCCATGAAAACCTCCATAAATTTTTTTATAAAATTATGAAAAATTTATATCATGCACCGCTAAAATATAGCCAGCACATTACACAGTCCAAAGGGCATTCTCCTGTAGGTGAATGTGTCATAAGGGCAGGTAAAGGTCATTCTCTCTTGGTCTACAGGGGCTATGGGAATTTGCAAATATCCCTAATACCCATCTAAGAAATAATAGAACATATTTCCTACTAACCTCTCTAACATCTGGTCAATAAATGGCAATGTGAAATTATCTTTTCTAGTGGTATGGTTCAGTCTCATATAGTCTATACATACTTTTCAACTTGTAACTATCCAAGTTGGAATGAGTTCATCACGTTCATTCTTAACCGTCATTTCCCCCTTCTTAGGGATATATTACACAAGGCTAATCCACTTACTATCAGAGATTGGGTAGATTATACCTGAATTGAACAATTTGAGTACCTCTTTCTTGACAACCTCTTGCATATACAGATTAAGCCTTTTTTGAGGTTGAGCTATCGATTTGCATTCTTTCTCTATAGGAATTTGGTGAGTGCAATAACTTGGATTGATACCTTTTAAATTCGATGTCTCCCATCCTATTGCTTTTTTATGCTTTTTCAACACCTCAAGCAGCATCTTTTCTTCAAAACTTGATAACAAAGAAGAGATAATTATTTGTTTTTTTCATGCTCTAAGAATACATGCTTTAAATAAGAACAAAGGGATTTAAGTTTAGATTTTGAATCTCCCTTTTGTAAAGTAGTTTCCTCTTGCTTCAATTTCTCCTCTTCATAATCCTTCTTTACAACTGCTATCAATTCTCTTTCTACTCCATCTAACTCTTCATTCTCTAAAGAATGCATCAAGCTCATATTTAATTGGTCATTTAGCAACACTTTTTCTTACATCTCCTCTACAAATTCATCCATCTTGTCCATAAAATAGATCGACTCCTCCAAATCAATTGATGGATACTTTTGAGCTTTGTTCATATCCACCACCAATTCCCTATTGTTAAATTGAGGGGTGACCTTTTGACCATGAACATCTATCAAAGCTTTTACCGTAATCAAGAATGGTCTTCCTACAATGAGTGGTACTTTTCTATCTTCCTCCATTTTCATAACTATGAAATCCACAGGGAAAATGAATTTCCCTACCTTTACCAATAGATCTTCAATTACCTCTATTGGCTTTCTCATTGATTTATCTGCAAGTTTAAGTCTCATTTCTGTCTCCTCGAGATAGCCTAGATTGAGTTTGCTGCATATTGAATATGGCATCAATTTTATGTTGGCCTCTAAGTCACATAAGGCATTCCTAACAAAAGTTTCACCAATTTCACAGGGTAAAGTAAAGCTACCTGAATCTTCCAATTTTTTCGGAATCTTATTCATGATAATTACACTACAATTTTCTATAAGTTACACAGTCCCACACCCTTCTAATTTCTTTTTATTAGAATAAAGTTCTTTCATAAATTTATCATAGTTAGGCATATGAGCTAAGGCTTCAACGAAAGGTAAATTAATGTGCAATTTTTTAAACATTTCTAGAAAACCTAGCTAATTGCTCATTTTTCTTTTCTTTTCTAGCTATAGCAGGAAATGACAACTTATTTATGTCAAGACCCTCTATGGTTGGATTCACTATACTCTTTCCTTTGTCAATCTTTGGAGCATCTACATCTACCCCTACTTTAGAGTTAGAATCACTTACCTTCCATGTCTGCTCCTCCATATGAGATGATAAAGTTGGTGATTTACCTTTATGTTTCTCTCGTGCTACCTCCTTGCCACTTCACAATATAATTTCCTTGGCCTCCTACTTGGGATTGCAATCCATATTTGAAGGAAAAGTCTCTGGTTAGCCCAATTGTATCTCTAAGTTCCTCATGAAAGCATCTTGATTTCGATTTTACTGTTCTTGTGATTTCCATCGCGTCTCTTAACTAGCTATAAATTTTTGCTGACTATTCATAAATTGTTGTTGACTATTCATGAAACTTGCTAGCATATCTTCAAGATTAGGCTTCTTCTCTTGCACAGGTGGTCTTTGTTGAAATCCTGATGGGTGGTATGGTTGTGATTGGTTTAAGCTTTGTCCTTAATGGTGGTTTGGTGGATAGGGGGCTTGGTAATGAGTAGTGGCTTGAGGTTGATAGGGTTGGTTATAATTATGATGGATATTTTGGTTGGAAGGAGCTCTTGCAGATGGTTGAGATGATGAGGCATGCTGATGTCCATCTTTCCAAAAGAAATTTGGGTGATTCCTTTACCCCGGATTGTATGTATTACTATAAGGATCATTTTTTTGATAATCTCCCACAGCATTTACATCACCCACAGCTCTGCCTTCTTGGATACCTTGCCCACCTTTATACGACCCACTCTCTTAAGCAACTGAGGTTACATTCTGCACCTTAAAATCATTTAGCTCTTTCTTCACCAACTCTAATTGTGCCTTCAACAATGCAACTTTATCTACATTATGCACCCCTTGCCTTATTGGAACTGATCTAGGAGTAATCTATTGAGAATCATTCACTGCCATTTTGTTTAACAACTGAAAAGCTTCTTCAAGAAACTTGCTTAAGAAAGATCCTCTAGATGATGCATCCAATAGTGACCTTGTTTGAGGTGTAACTTTAGCATAAAATATAATCATCAATTGGTAGATAGTGATCTCATGGTGCAAACAGCTTCTCAATAGCCTTCTAAACCTCTCCCAAGCCTTATGAAAAGGCTCTTCATTCATTTAATGGAAACTGTTAGAGAATATGCCCTAGAGCCCATGTAATAGGGATGTTTTTTATATGTATAAAAATTTGTATTATTAATAAAAGGCATCATTCATTTATTAATGCTATGTTTAAATACATGAGTTTATAAATCTTAAATTAATAAATGAAGTCTTAGATATTATAAACACAGTGCAAAGGCAATCATGAAGGTGTTCATGATGTGTGATGTCTATTGCATACAAATGTCTTAATATCTAAATATCCCAAGTCATAGAATTAACAAGATAGGACATTGTTAATTCGGACAGACTAGCACATGTTATGCTTCTTGAATGGTTCAAGCAGTGGTTCTCATAACTGTGATTATGGAAGATAATCAAAGCTAACATGTGGATGCTTGTTAGAAGAACAAGTTCATTGGAGACCTTCAAAGAGAATTCTCACATGGATATTAAATCTATGTCAGTGAGGAATCTCTTCATAGCGGTTGTGCAAGTATCCTTAGACTTGAGATCACCAAAGTTATCTTAAGTAGCAAGTGGTACACTTTGACTCCATAACTGATTACTTCCAACTGGGAGTGAACATAGTTAGGAGATTGGGTATATCATGACCTACTTGAAGATAGTTGAGTGATTGACAAAGGATTCACCATCCCAGATTTAACAAGGGAAGTTATCTTACATGTTTCTATGATTGCCTTGTTCAGAGAATCTCTGGCCAGAATAATATGCCAGGATGGATAGAGATCCATAGAGGGCATTTTAAGAACAATGGTTAAATTAATAGAACATACATAATTAGATTTATATGAGTTGACAGAAATCCATACTCAGAATCTAATTGAGATAAGAGTGGTGAAAGGAGTAATTACACGATAACTGTTTCTATGGATGGGTACAGTCAAACCACATGACTTTCCTGACATTTGGGTAGTCATAATGCCTAGCTAGAGGCCAATCATGACTTGTATAATGATGTATCAAAATATCAATAGAGATTAATAAAATGATTTAAAGGAGTTTAAATCATGTGAGTTTTGAGAAGAACTTACAATTACATATTATACTGCCAACATGGACAGGAACCCAATAGGTCACACACATATAGAGAAAGGATAAAAAGGTAAAATGACAAGGATAATAATATTTGATATTATTATGAAGGGAGAGAAGTGGATATGATAATAATTAATTAAAGAGTTTAATTAATTATGATCAAGTAAAATTATCCGCGAAACTTTTGAGAAATGTTCTGTAAATTGGACCTAAATGAAATAATGTATTTCATGATTAATTATTATTATCTTATAAGTGTTATAAGACTACTATAAGTGTTATATGACTGATATAATAATTAATAGGACCATTGGAGGAATTATTAAGGGCCAGAGGAATGAAGAAAGTTGGCGAAAGCCCTTCTGTAAGGGCCACACGCCAAGTCCAATACAAAAGGCCTTAATGGCCCATTTTATGCACCAAATTAATTTATATATGTTACATAAGTGTTATGGAACGTACATATTTAATTTGGTTGGATTTGGAATCCATTTGGGTATTTAAATCCAATTAGATGCACAAAGGGCCTAGTTTTGTGGATTTTGTGCATGGTCTTTTATGAAAATATTTAATTTGGATTTAATTAAGTCCAAATGATTATAATTAATTCCAGAGGCCCAATTAATAATTCTCCAGCAATTTTAAAAAGCCCAATCTCATTAAGGAGTTGGAATTTTAACCTAACTATAAAAGGCCAACTAATGAGGAATTAGGGTTAAGAGTTAAAACAGAAAAGAAAGTCTTTTCTCTTTATTCTCTCTCTCTCTTCTGTGCCACTTCCATTGCTAGCCTCTTGGATTTCGGCCACTCCTTGTATTACACCAATATGTTGGTTCAATTTATCCCTCTCTAGTGTGGATTACTCATTGGAGGTGTTCGATTTTGGACACTGTGATTTGCGACAACCCGGTGCGAAGTAAAATCAACTGTTCAACAAAAATCAAAGGTGATTTTTCTTATTCTCATATAGTTATATTGTGTATTCATGGCAAGATCATATCTAATGGTTAAAAAATTTTAAAATTCTGCTCATGTATGTGATGCATGTAACCGTTAAAATCTAACATGGTATCAGAGCCACGGTTTTGCCATGGATATACAATTCTATATTTTTCTGCGGAATAAGTTTTGTTTTGTTTTGAGTTATTTATTTCATAAACTTTAAAATATTAGATTTGATTGTTCATGAATGAGAAATATTGATTTCTGGTTGTATGTGTGATCAAATAAATTTGGTGGAAACAAAAACGAAACTTTTTAAGCATTGTGATTTGGGTTTGGCGTGAAACCCATTAGGGTTTAGCTTGAAACCCTAGGTGATTTATGGGGCTGTTCTAATTTAATTTCTTATGGATACATTAAAACATCATTTAGATGATATTTTATGTGTTTAATATGGGATATTAAGCTGTAAGATCGAACGAAATTAAAATCGAACAAGTTTTGTATGAAAACTAGTTTAGTCGAAAAGTTCGATAAATTAGTGTTCTTCATGTGTTCTTGATGTGTTCTTGGTTAGAACGACTTTTTATCTTCTAAATCTGATATATATGATATATTAAAGTATTTTTAATTAACTGGATTAATTAAAATGGGCCTTAAATTAATTTGATTAATTTTAATTTATTAAAACCACTTAATGGGCTTAATTATGTTTGCGGACTTGGTTTAAATTAGTGAATGACTTGGTGGGCCCAAGGAGCTGATTTAAATTAAACATTATAAACATTAATTAAGTTTATTAATGGGTTTTAAGGGCTGTAGTAGGCTTGGCTCATTCCAAAAGGCCCAAATGGTCCAAAAGACATAAAACTAGTTTGTGTGTGAACACATTTAGGGTTTACTTTTGTGGGTTTCGGGCCACCCTTGGTTTTAAGCCCAAAATTGATTCTTTTAATTATTTAATATGATTAATTAATTAAATAATCAATTTATATTTAATTAATAATCAATTGGATTGATTATTAAGGCAAGAACACATACATGCAAAAAGGTTTCCTAAAATGAAAGTTTCCAAAATGGAAAAGGTTTCCTAATTTGATCACATCATCAAAATAACTCAAAATATTGTTTCAAAGGTTGAAACAAAGTTAGTAATCCATTTCTTTATGCATTATAAAGGCATATAAGGGTGTATGATTGGCATGATGGATAGTTATGGACAAAGCCCAATGTGATTGAGCATTATGCATGTTTTGGCCCAATGAGGACTTTCATGTCCCGGCCACTTGTTTTTGGTTTGTATTTCATTTCAAATTGTAATATGTAATTAAATTACTTAGATTAGAATTAGAAATAGAGATGGAGACCATTTTTAAGGAGCAAGATGGGCCGGATGGAGATCCAACAAGCTTGAAGATAATGTAATTATTTTTTTTGTTTGAATCATGCATACTACCTAGGTGTGACCTTTTGATTTCCCTCTTGGCTCAGGGAAATCAATGTAGTGAAGTCCATAACTATACCATATTTGTATGCTTATATTTATGTGATAGATATAGGATGCATACCAATGTATGCCAACCATGTATGATGAGACTTAATTAACTAAAACCCTCAAACAAATACTAAGGTATATAAGCCTTCCATTAATTTGAGGAGAACCAGAGTTCTTTATAGTGTGGGTTATTGACCACAGTCAAGCTCACATTATATCGAATATGTTCAAATCTAATTAAATGGGTTATCTTAGCTAGCCCATTAGTTTGTTGACCATAGTCAAGGCTAATGGTTCTAGAGGCAAGATTAGGGAATGCATATACGATATGCATGCATCAAGAGTTGATAACCTAATGATCCAATAGTTGTGTAGAGACACAATTGGTATATAGATACCTACCTTTTAAGGGTATGGAATTTGGCTTGTTGACCACAGTCAAGGTCAAATTACATATCAAGGATTGGATATTGGCCCACTAAGAAAACCATCGGGTTTTCTCGGATTATATAGTGAGGGTTATTAATTCGCGATAAAATAGTGGGAGTAAATAGATTAATTAAAGACCTTATTAATGCATACATATAGATGAACATACTCTCATATCTTTTCTTTTTCACATCTAGGTCATCATCATGAGCACATCAAACATTAATATACGATCAATCTTGGATAACAAGCTAGTTAGCAACAACTATTCTGACTGGATCAGGCAAGTGAGAATTGTTCTCAGAGCTGAAAAGATCCATTATGTTTTGGATAAAGATCCACCACCACTTCCATCAGATGATGCCATTAATGAGATCAAAGGCATTTATCGAAAATACATGAAGGATAGTGAAGCAGCAGCATGTCTAATGCTGGGTGCTATATCCTCGGAGCTTCAGAAGCAACATAAGATGATGGATGCTAGAACCATCGTTTTGCATCTAGTGGAGCTTTATTCTTCTCAGGCTAGAACTGAGCAATATGAAATTGCTCGAGCTCTATTTAGCTGCAAAATGGTGGAAGGCACTTCAGCTGTTGCTCATGCATTGAAGATGTATGGGTATATTGAGCATTTGAGTAGACTTGGCTATGTTATGGATAATGATCTATACATAGATTTAATCTTGTACTCATTGGCTCCAAGTTATGCACCTTTCGTGCTTAACTTTAACATGAACAAGATCCAAGTATCCATCCCTGAGTTAATCAATATGCTCAAGACAGCTGATGGATCATTTAAGAAGGATCCAAAAAGTTTCATGGTTGTCACTTCTGCTAAAGGCAAGAAGCAGAAAAAGAAGAAGATAACCAAGGCACAGCCAAAGAATGGTGGGATCTCCAAGAAAAAGGTTGCCAAGAAAGAGAATCCCAAAGGAACTTGCTTCCATTGTGGAAAGGATGGTCATTGGAAGCATAACTGCAAGGCCTATCTAGATTCTCTCAAGGAGAAGAAGCAAGCTGATGCTTCTACTTCAGGTATTCATATGATTGAAATTAATACTTATTCTATTGCTTCAAAACAATCTTGGGTATTAGATACCGGATGTGGATCTCATTTATGTAATGATCTATAGGGGCTTAGAAGCTTTAGAAGAGTTAGAAAGGCAGAGATATGTTTGCAGTCAGCTACTGGATAGAACATCTCTACAACAGTTGTGGGGACTTACTATTTGCCTCTTCCTAGTGGATTAGTACTGGAATTAAATAATTGTTATTATGTTCCAGCTTTATCCAAAAGTATTATTTCTTTCAGTCGTTTGATGAACGATTATGATATTTCTTTAAAGGACAAATGTTGTTACATTTTTAAGAACAATATGTTTTATGCAAAAGCTATCATTGAGAATGGTATATTTGTTCTTGATTTAATTAAAGAAGTACATAATGTGGATACCAAGAGAATGAAACATGATGATCTAAATACCTCATACTTATGGCATTGTTGTTTAGGCCATATAAATGAAAAATGCATGACCAAATTACACAAGTCCGGTGATTTGGGATCATTTGATTATGAATTATTTGATACATGTGAATCTTTTTTATTGGGAAAAATGACAAAAGCTCCCTTTATTGGTAAAGGAGAACGAGCTAAAATGGTTTTGGACTTAATACATTCAGATGTATGTGGTCAATGACTACACATGCCAGAGGAGGTTACTCCTACTTCATTACTTTCATAGATGATTATTCCAGGTTTGGATACATCTATCTAATGAAATATAAGTCTGAAGCATTTGAAAAGTTCAAAGAGTTCAGAAATGTAGAGAAACAACTTGGAAAAAGTATTAAAACACTTAGATCAGATCGAGGTGGAGAATACTTAAGTCAAGAGTTTCAGGATTATCTTAGAGATAATGGGATTTTATCTCAATGGACTCCTCCATATACACCACAACACAATGGTGTATCTGAAAGGAGAAATCGAACACTATTAGATATGGTTCGATCAATGATGAGCCAAGCGGACTTGCCTAAGTCCTTTTGGGGATATGCACTAGAAACTGCTGTTTATGTGTTAAATAGAGTTCCTAGTAAATTGGTTGATGTTACTCCATATGAGATGTGGAATAACAAGAAACCCACGCTTTCTCATATGAAAGTATGGGGTTGTCCTGCTTATGTGAAGAGGACAATGTCAGACAAACTGGATGTTAAGTCTGACAAATGTTTATTTGTGGGATATCCAAAAGAAACATTTGGATATTATTTCTATCATCCCTTAGAACAAAAGGTGTTTGTTTCAAGGCATGCTGTCTTCTTGGAAAGAGAAGTTCTCCTACTAGAGGACAGTGGGAGTAAAATTGAACTTGGTGAAGTTCAAGACCCACAAAAAGAAGATGATCAACCGATTGAACCCGAAACTGAATTTCATAATGATGAGATTACAGTTGAACCTGATTATACACAAAATCCTAGAAGATCTACTAGGATGCATTCTATCCCTGTGAGATATGGATTTCACATTGATTCGGATAGAGGTAAAACTGTAGTAGAGGACAATGAGCCTACAAGCTATCAAGAAGTTTTGAACAGTTCAGAACGTGATTTATGGCTTAAGGCTATGCAGTCTGAAATGGACTCCATGTATGAGAACAAAGTATGGACTTTAACTCAACCACCTGAAGGGATAAAACCCATAGGGTGCAAATGGGTCTTCAAAAAGAAGACTGACATGGAAGGTAATATAGTTACCTATAAAGCTCGCTTAGTAGCAAAAGGTTATCGTAAAAAAGAAGGTATTGACTATGACGAAACTTTTTCTCCTGTAGCGATGCTTAATTCTATAAGAATACTTTTAGCCATTGCAGCTCATTATGATTATGAGATTTGGCAAATGGATGTGAAGACAGCTTTCCTTAATGGAAATCTTACTGAGGATGTGTATATGACACAACCAGAAGGATTCACATCAGGAAATGGTGAAAAGGTATGCAAGCTTCAAAGATCCATTTATGGATTGAAGCAAGCCTCTAAGAGCTGGAACATACGATTCAATAAGACAATCAAAGAGTTTGGTTTCTCACAGAATGAAGATGAACCTTATGTGTATAAAAGGGTCAGTGGGAGTGCAATTGTCTTCCTAGTTCTATATGTAGATGACATATTGATCATGGGAAATGACATTTCTCTTCTCCAATCTGTTAAAATATGGTTATCCAAGCAATTATCCATGAAAGACCTTGGAGAAGCATCCTATATTTTGGGAATAAGGATCTATAGAGATAGATCCAATAGGTTGCTAGGTCTTTCTCAGAGTACATATATAGATAAAGTATTGAAGAGGTTCAATATGGATCTCTCTAAGAAAGGGTTTATACCCATGGTGCATGGGAAACACCTTTCTAAGTCTACGTGTCCACAGACACTAGAGGATAGAGAGAGCATGAATAGAATACCATATGCATCTGCAATTGGTTCTATCATATATGCTATGTTATGTACACGTCCAGATGTAGCATTTGCTTTGAGTGTCACAAGCAGATTCCAATCTAATTTTGGAGAGGAACACTAGGCAGCTGTCAAGAATATTCTTAAGTACTTGAGAAGGACTAAGGATATATTCTTGGTATATGGAGAGGGCAGTTTGGAAGTAAATGGGTATATAGATGCCAACTTCCAATCTGACAAAGATAATTGTAAATCACAATCTAGTTATGTGTTCATAATGGGAGGAGGAGCAGTTAGTTGGAAAAGTTCCAAACAAGAAACAACTGCTGATTCCACGATGGAAGCTGAGTGCATTGCTGCTTCAGAAGCAGCCAAAGAAGCAGTCTGGATCAAAAAGTTCATAACCGAACTAGGAGTGGTGCCTAGCATTATTGATCCGATTCCATTATATTGTGACAACAATGGAGCCATTGCGCAAGCAAAGGAACCACGGTCTCATCAGCGATCCAAGCATGTTCTCAGACGCTACCATCTCATAAGGGAAATAGTAGCTAGAAATGATGTGAAAATAGAAAGGGTTCCCACAGATGACAACGTAGAGGATTCCCTCACTAAAGCACTTTCTCAGATTAAGCATGATCACCATATAAATAGCATGGGTCTGAGATATATGAGTGATTGGCTCTAGTGCAAGTGGGAGATTGTTAGAGAGTATGCCCTAGAGCCCATGTAATAAGGATGTTTTTCATATGTATAAAAATTTATATTCTTAATAAAAGGCATCATTCATTTATTAATGCTATGTTTAAATACATGCGTTTGTAAATCTTAAATTAATAAATGAAGTCCTAGATATTATAAACACAGTGCAAAGGCAATCATGAAGGTGTTCATGATGTGAGATGTCTATTGCATGCAAATGTCTTAATATCTAAATATCCCTAGTCATAGAATTAACAAGATAGGACATTGTTAATTCGGACAGACTAGCATATGTTATGCTTCTTGAATGGTTCAAGCAGTGGTTCTCATAACTGTGATTATGAAAGATAATCAAAGCTAACATGTGGATGCTTGTTAGAAGAACAAGTTCATTGGAGACCTGCAAAGAGAATCCTCACATGGATATTAAATCTATGTCAGTGAGGAATATCTTCATAGCAGTTGTACAAGTATCCTTAGACTTGAGATCACCAAAGTTATCTTAAGTAGCAAGTGGTACACTTTGACTCCATAACTGATTATTTCCAACTGGGAGTGAACATAGTTAGGAGATTGGGTATATCATGACCTACTTGAAGATAGTTGAGTGAGTGACAAAGGATTCACCATCCCAGATTTAACAAGGGAAGTTATCTTGCATGTTTCTATGATTGCCTTGTTCAGAGAATCTCTGTCCAGAGTAATATGCCAAGATGGATAGAGATCCATGGAGGGCATTTTGGGAATAATGGTTAAATTAATAGAACATACATAATTAGATTTATATGAGTTGACAGAAATCCATACTCAGAATCTAATTGAGATAAGAGTGGTGAAAGGAGTAATTGCACGGTAACTATTTCTATGGAAGGGTACAGTCAAACCACATGACTTTCCTGATATTTGGGTAGTCATGATGCCTAGCTAGAGGCCAATCATGACTTGTATAATGATGTATCAAAATATCAATAGAGATTGATAAAATGATTTAAAGGAGTTTAAATCATGTGAGTTTTGAGAAGAACTTACAATTACATATTATACTGCCAACATGGACAAGTACCCAATAGGTCACACACATATAGAGAAAGGATAAAATGGTAAAATGACAAGGATAATAATATTTGATATTATTATGAAGGAAGAGAAGTGAATATGATAATAATTAATTAAAGAGTTTAATTAATTATGATCAAGGAAAATTATCCGCGGAACTTTTGAGAAATGTTCTGTAAATTGGACCTAAATGAAATAATGTATTTCATGATTAATTATTATTGTCTTATAAGTGTTATAAGACTACTATAAGTGTTATAGGACTGATATAATAATTAATAGGACTATTGGAGGAATTATTAAGGGCCAGACGAATGAAGAAAGTTAGCGAAAGCCCTTCTGTAAGGGCCACACGCCAAGTCCAATACAGAAGGCCTTAATGGCCCATTTCATGCACCAAATTAATTTATATATGTTACATAAGTATTATGTAACTCACATATTTAATTTGGTTGGATTTGGAATCCATTTGGATATTTAAATCCAATTAGATGCACAAAGGGCCTAGTTTTGTGAATTTTGTGCATGGTCTTTTATGAAAAGATTTAATTTGGATTTAATTAAGCCCAAATGGTTATAATTAATTCCAGAGACCCAATTAATAATTCTTCAGCAATTTTAAAGAGCCCAATCTCATTAAGGAGTTATAATTTTAACCTAACTATAAAAGGCCAACTAATGAGGAATTAGGGTTAAGAGTTAAAACAGAAAAGAAAGTCTTTTCTCTTTATTCTCTCTCTCTCTTCTACGCCACTTCCATTGCTAGCCTCTTGGATTTCGGCCACTCCTTGTATTACACCAATTTGTTGGTTCAATTTATCCCTCTCTAGTGTGGATTACTCATTGGAGGTATTCAATTTTGGACACTGTGGTTTGCGACAACCCGGTACGAAGTAAAATCAACTGTTCAACAAAAATCAAAGGTGATTTTTCTTATTCTCATATAGTTATATTGTGTATTCATGGCAAGATCAGATCTAATGGTTAAAAAATTTTAAAATTCCGCTCATGTATATGATGCAATTAACCGTTAAAATCCAACAGAAACTTATGATGCTATTCTGAATACTTACAATTTTGGTAGAGGAAAAAATCTCATCAAAAACTTTTCTTGCAACTTATCCCATGACCATATTGACTGATTTGGTAGCATTTGTAGCCACTCCCTTGCTTTTCCAATCAAAGTAAATGAAAATAACTTCAATCTCATTACATCTGTACTAACACCTAAAATTTAAACAGTGTCACTAACTTCAAAAAATATGTCAATATGTTGAGCTGGATTTTCTACTTCCAAATCGAAGAACTGATTCCTTTGTACCATAGAGATGGTGGCTCGCTTGAGCTCAAATTGTACCCCTCTTAGCAATATAATTGTCCTATGATCTTCATTCCACCTTGGCACAGCATAGTCCCTTATAGTCCTCTACTTAGGCACATCTTCTCTTTATACCTTTGGCATCTCTTAATGTGCCCTCGATATTTGTTCATTCTCGGAAGAAAACTCATCAAAAGGAGGATCATTTTGTATGTCGTTGTCTCTATTGGCTCTCCTTCTTTGATGTAAGGTCCTCTCGATTTCAAGACCAAAGGGCGTTAATTGCTCTTGTCTTGCTCTGCTCATGCACCACTATCACCTAAAAAGAATCAAGAAAAATAAAATAAAGAAAAGAAAACACATATAAACAATAATCACAGCTCATAAACAATGCTAATCCCCAACAACTATGCTAAAAACTTGTTGCTTAACCTAGCAAATGCACTAGATCGACAAGTAATGAAGTAGGATATAGTTAGGACCCTTGAATATAGTACTTAAGGGATTGTGTATATGAGCTATAGAAATTAATTGTGTACTAAAGAATTCCCAATTATTTTTGTGTGTATGAGTTATCTAATTTCTATAATGAAAACTTGAAACACTAAAATATGCAATGGAAAGAAATTAAATCCAACTAGCAGTAATTTAAGTATGAACTGAATTCTAAAAAATTAAAAAGTGTAAAAATCTGTATAAGAAAAACATTGCTCGGGTTCACTCATCCAGCCCATATCCAATGTGAATTAATTTAGATTAGTGTAATATATAAATGAATTCAGGATAATCTTTTTAACCCAAGCATCCCATTTCGGAGCCAGCTACTCTAATTTCAAAGCGTTCCATTTCGGAGCAAGCCTTACAACTAGCCTAAATACGTGTTTTAAATCCTAAGTTTGGTTTGCTTTCCCATTTTGAAGCTAAACAACCCAAAACTCATCAATTTCACTTCACACTTCAACCCTAAAACCATAAAATATTACACATCTAGAGTCCTATTCCGGAGCAATCTAAAATAGGCAGCAGTTTTTATAGAAAAGCTGAGCAAAATTCTTTCATAGCATTCAACCCACACAAGCATCAACATCCAACCAGGATATAAAATAAAACCATTCAACAAAGCTGGAAAATCACTTAAAGAGATGAAAACTAATGAAATAAATAAGCAAAAGTGAAATAAACCATTCATTCATATATATGTAACTGAAAATATGTTCAATATTCACATTTTTGGGTAAGGGATTTAAATATCCCTAAAACAACTAAGAGACTACTCACTACCCATTATAAAATGAAAAGATAAAAGGATAGAATAAACCCTGACACTCATGGTGAAAGAATACCTGACTGAATCCAAGTCCTTCAATCTTCTTCTCCAATGCTTAATTGGAAATGAGCTTTAAACTATGTAGATCTATACTTCTAAACTGTAAATATATGTTTAATATATGTATTTTGCTATAAATATATATATATTCAAGTAAATATATGCATCTATATATGTAAGATGAATAAAATAATTAAAGAAAGAAGAAAGAAAACCCTAAAACTGAAGAAAAACTAACACACCTGATTTTGCAGAAAAATCTACTATTTATAGGTCAACATGGGTCATGGTTACTAGAGATTCCTTAATTACCATGACCTACTTTAAAAATCTCTCTTTTAACTGATATAAATCAAGATCATTAGGAAATTACTAGTAATCGTGATGTAGCTTTGAACTGCATCTGGAAAGAGATCACGGTTACCACAAAAATCCTGGTAACCATAAGATAGTTCTCTCTAGCCTTTTGGACTGAAAACATGACCACCTCACGATCATTACCAAAAACTTGGTAACTGTGAGGTACTCCTCCTTTAGGTTATGTATTGAAGAGCTTCATAGGTCACAGTGAACACCCCTCTATGCACAATTGCCCCGCTGACCATGACAAGCCTCAAAATGGTGCGTTTTGATAGAAGACTTAGGTCACAGTTACCAGGAAAACCTAGTAATCATGAGGTACCTACAAAAATCACAATTTAGCATAAAATTCCATCAAAATCTCTCTAATTCACACAAAAGCTAGAATTAACTGAGAATGGGATTAAATTATTATATGCAAGCAAAATAGAGCAAAAGACACTGTAAATTAGACTAAAATTAATCTAAAACTAAACATTGAATTAGAGTTTTCACTTAAAAAGCCCAAAACTTTGTTAATTGAATTATTTTGTTGTTCATCAAAAACCACATAAGGCTGAGATTGTAGCCTTTTGAGCCAACATTTCTCCTATAAAAGTTTAGACTCACATTTTGGTTTTATGTACTTAGACTTAAATTCTTATTTCAAGTCTTTCTCATGCTTTTATTTAATGGCTATCTCATATTTCTTAACAAAAATATTGAGAGTCCACATGCAATTCACAAAATTATCAAAATAAGCATGCATTACAGCCCAAAAGAGATACTTAAGATATACCTTTCAACATACAACTTAAAACCCAACCATTTGTTCTAACTCATGATTATTCATAAACTTAGACCACTTATTCTCATGACATACATTGGTTAAGCCATAAAAAAATTAATTTCTTTAAACTCTTTATTTGGTTTTTTATAATTAGTTACACCTTTCAATTTCGTAAGCAACTTTAACTTCGTGTGCTAAATGCAAAATATGTGAATTGTATTTGGTATGATTGAATTTATTGCTACCCTTGTACTCTTACATTGATCTATGAGAATATAAATAGGATGAACACCACTTAGAAGTTACAATGTCTTTATAAGCTACCAGTGCACAACCAAGAAAGATAGATTGACAATGGTGATTAATACCAACAAAAGTATCAAAAGGCATTCCATGCCTATTCAAAGGTAAGTTGTATTGAATCATACAACATTATGAAACTCTTCATAAATTTTTTTTTATTAAATAGATGAATCCATATGACATTTTTAGGCCGACCAAAATAGTACAGTCCACCAAATGGAAGAAATCACGATCTTTTTTTTATTGCATTTCACAAAAAAAAATATGATATATTTAACCTTAACCTCCTTTTACTATGAATGTAATTTTTATTTTCCTTAGGCAAACATCCTAAATTTTTTGGTCCACTATATCGTACTTTAATCAATCTAATGCTCTTAGAAATTATAATAGCTACAATATCATTTTTAATAACCAAAATTTTAAATGTTGTATTACATGCCTTTACACTGTCTTAATTGGATAAAAAGTAGTCTAGTATAAGATATGATAAAAAATAAAATCTTAATTTTTATTGGAAAAAAACCTTGTAATATATATATATATATATATATATATAACTTATTTCTTTTTCCTTCATTTTTCTCTCTTCCATAACCACCATTACCATCACCTTTCTTCTCCTATTTTTGGCACTATCCGACCACTTTTTCTAGTGCACTTTACTTTCCAACAATTCCTTACACCAAGATGAATACATAGATATCAATTTTGAGTCATTTAATGAGCTTAAAAATTATATCGAAAATATGGTTTCCAAGACTTTTCGATAACATTTTGGCCTCTATAAAACTTCAATTGGCATGTCGTTAGTACATGTGAACTCCCTTCAAAAAGAACTACAAGCCCGTGTCTTTCATTCCTTACAAATGACCAGTCGACAATCGCCTCTTGCACCCAAAAAGTGCAAAATTTATTGTTCATCATTCTTAGCTTGAGTAAACTCTTAATTCATCATTTTAAATGTTTTTTGAATTAATTAGATATGTTGAGTATTATGCCACGTGTAATTAATTTTTTAATTAACTTGTAATATTATGAGGATATAAGTGTTAAAAATGATGGATTGGACTCTTAAGAAATTAAAGATAGATTTTTGCCTATAATAGGTGTATGGAAGTTTAAGAAATTATAATGGGTTTCTCAAATAAATATTTTGGGTGTTTATGAAAAACATTATATGAGATTGATGAGAAATATGATTTTGGACATATAAATGATTATTAAGGAATAAGCCTAAATTTCTAAATATTATAGCGTAGTATGGTGTTTGAGAATTATTAGTATTCATGTGGTTAGGAATCAAAGAAAAATCCAACAAATAGATCGAAAAGCCTAAACAAACAATTTTAGTATTTAGCTATCGAAGTCAATATATAAGCTCCAATTTTATGACTTGTCAAATATATTTATTGTTGAATATGTTTTAATTGTTTACAAATATATATATACGCGCGCACACACAAAATTTGTTAAATGCTCATAAATGGTACTAGAGTAAATAAAGGGAAAACTAATGTCCTATAAGTTTATAGTTTCGAATATAAAAAGTTTTAAAATGATAATAATTAAAAGAATATTTATGAATGGATTTATGAGTACAAATTGAATTTTACATGTATATGAATATGTGCATATATATGTATATGCCTTTGTATATGTATAAAGTATATGTAAAAAAGTTTTATTTGGCCCTTACATGGTCTATGAGCATGAAATTACAGTTACAGACCTTAGAGCACTCCTCCTTACAGTTACAGTTATAGGGGTCCCTCAGTAGTTTATTATCTTATTTGTGGCTATGCCACCATATGATTTTTGGGATTTTATCCCTTATTGTTCATTTCATTATTACATTTATTGTAATAGGCCTAATCTTATTTAAATATGGCAAAATTATTATATGAATATGATATATTTAAAAAGCATATGATAATATATTATTTTATTTTATAAAATATATCTCTTTATTAAGTTACTTGAATATTTTATGTTTTTTAATTACTTAATTTATAAGTTCCAATTGTTCTAAATAATCATATTTTATTGTTAATATGTAAAAATTATATATTTTAAATTAACCGAGGGTGGAAATCATAAGATTTCTATTCTCCTTATATATTAACTCAGTTTTTTTAGGATAATTTTTCTAAACTATTTAGATGAAGATAGACAGGATTCTAGGTAGAACAACGGAGGTAATGCTTAGTGAGTTTCCATCTTCACAGGTGAAGATCACATAGGTTGAGATTTTTTTGATGATGTAGAATTGTACACTATGTTTATGTAAGTATGATATTCATACATATGGTACCATTCTTTTTTTTTTTGCTTAATATATAACTGACCACTCAAATTTGCATACTTTTTGTTATGACACCCCTTAAAGTTACATGTTTACCACTTTGACATTTATAGTTGTCTATTATTAAGCAAATAAATGCTTTTTATATTTATGGATAGTGCATGAAATGCAAACGTCTAATGTGGTTGACCCATCAATTTTACCCAATTGTTTTGCAATGTATGGATTAATTTTTATTAAGTAAAAATTGTATTTTTTTTCAACTCCCTCCTCTCTCTCTCTTTTAGTTTCTCTTCACGTTTCTCTCTATGGCAATAAGATTAAAGAAGTAACTTTGACATCCCATGTCGACCTCCACCGCCCCCTCTTTCTTTATCTCAAAATTCACTCAAAACCTCTAATTACACTATCTCCATCCTCTCCTTCCACTTCCAAACCCAAACTCCAAATCCCCTAAGCCAAACACCCCAACCCTCCTAATCCCTCTCTCTCTTTATTGGTACCGTTGCCACTTCCTTAACCATTGTTTCTTTATATCTCACTGAGGAGATAGAGTAAGCAACCACAGTTATGAGAATTGCAAGAATTGAGATAACCACAACACTGAACATGAAGAAGAAGGAGATTTAGGTTGAGTTGGAAGAGAAATTGGTGGTAAAAAAAGAGGAAAATGGAGGTAGGATTACAAGAAGCATTAGGTAATTTGGAGAAATAAAAAGAGTATACCATCAAATCATTTGATTCTCAAATTACTGCTCTTAGTGATGAGATTTTTAAAAAGGTTCTTCCTACTTATCGATCTTTATATAACTACTTTTTTTATGAAAATAGTTAAATTGTTAATTTCTATTAAGTGAAATGTTTTGATTGATTTTGGGAAATCAATTAGTTCTTTGAATTTTTAAGTTTTGCTTTTGCTAATTGAATTTTGTATTGTACTCTGTTTCAGTTGTAATGCAAGTTTGAAACAAATGTAAGAAATTAACTATTAAGAAAATTCATTTATTTTGAGTATAAATTTTGCATTATACGCTATTACAATTCTTTGGATTTCTTCCTTCAATCTTCCCTCCATCTCTGTAGACACCATAAGAAAACCACACCTCTTATAACCTTTAAAATTCATTGTAAATAAGCTCAACTTGACTCGCTCCTTATCAGACTCACTCAATTGATTTCCTTCTCCACTAATCTCAAAATTCATGCCATGTCTGTTATCCTTTTTGCAAGCACCTTACTTGTGTCGTTGCAATGATAACTCATTTTTCCACCCTAAGCTCAAGAGAAAATTGAGTTTATTTATATAGAGAGAAAATAAAAGAAAATATTTCATCAGCGCCCACGCATTTTAGACGTGTGATATACAATTACAGGTGCCACATTAATACAACTTATGCCATATAAGATGCTAAGTTAGCATTAGGGATTTATTTAACTTTAAATATTCAATAATAAGTGTTAAAACGATAAACATGTAACTTTAAAGGGTGGCACGATAAAAGTGTACAAGTTCGAATGGTTAGTTATATAGGAAGCATTTTTCTTTTAGAATCTCACATAACTTGTTATTTACTTGCGATGTACTAATTATTTTGATGCCATTGTACAAAATTGATATGGATCCAAGAGGGCTATCTTATGCCATTGAAGAGGGGCAACCTTATGACTTTTAAATGGGTCTAAATGGAGTTTAAACACATAAATATAAGATCCAAATATCATTAGGGTGTGCTCTAATTTATAAGAGGCAGATTTGGTGCTTTACCATCAATTTTGGGCTTATACAACTTTGGGCTTTAATTGTACAAGTCTTGTGCTTCATTTAAAAGTCACATGACTCACTTAAGTTGTATTATTAATGGGCTAGGCGTGTGGGCTTCTTTTGGGCTTAGTTTAGTTAGTTTGGTTATTTATTTTAGTCTTTCTTTTGGGCTTTCATTTTAGGCCTATAAGGTTTATTAATTAGTTTTGTTTTAAGTGTGTTTAAGACTTATTTGGGCTTAATTGGCTTGTAAAAGCTCAAGAAAATTCATGTAAGGCCATATGAGTATTTAAATTAGGGTTTTAAAAAGTGAATTAGGGTTAGCCACCTTATAAATAGGCTAACCTAGGTTGTAAACATAATGATTGAATCAAATTATAAACTTTTGAGAGTTTTCTCTTGGCTTGACCGAAATTCTTTAGAGAGATTATGAGATTGCTTGCTTTCTTTTCTATTGCATCAAGAATTAGGATTACTTATCAATCATTTGATTGTGGCATTTTCTTAATTCTTCTTATCCCGATTATTTGTATTTCCATTTAGGTGTTGTTTTGGGGTTCAATAGGGAGGGTGTTTGTCTTCTTTGTCTTTTGAAATCAAAGCATATATTTAAGAGGTTTTGAGTTCTTTAACCTTGGAGTTGCGCATCATTTGGTATCAGAGCCAAAAGTAAGGTAAATTCCTATTTATCTTAGTGTTAGGTTTGTGTTTTTTTCTTGATTTCTTTATGTTTATGCCAAATTAGGTAGTGATAAGTTTTGATTTATGTGTGTTAAATTTATCCTTTTCTTTTCCTTACCTTGTGTTTTGATTCATTAAAAAGCCTTAGAAACCAAACTTGAACTTTGAATCTTTGGCATGAAAAAAAAACCAAATTCTAGTAGTAGTAGCCTTTAGATTGGTGTGTTGAATTAAAGAAAAAAAATTATGGTACTGTTCATGGCACTGTTCATCGCATTGTTCACGATACTGTTCATTGCACTATTCTGGGACTGTTCATCAAAAAAAATAAAGAAGAGAGAAAAACGTGAAAGAGAAGAAAAATAGAAGAAAAAAAAAGTAGGAGCAATTGAGTAAGGGTAGTTTATATAGCCTAAAGAAATCCTAATCCTTTCATAAGTGGGAAAAACTAATCATTTTTGCTTTAGTATTGGGAGGGGCAGCATTTACACCTTTTCCAAGCATCTTTAGGAATCCTTTAAAGGGTAGGAAATATAATCTTTATTGCTTTGGGTTTAGGTTTTCAAAATCCAATCCATACTTGATTTGGAATTACAATCCTAGTCCTACTTAACCAAGGATTTCTACTTGGCAAATATTTATGTTATCCATTTATTATCCATTTGTGCCGATCATTTTTATCATTTGCTATCCATTTGTGTGACCATTTTTGGCAACTTTTTCATCATTTGTGTAACCATTTTTTGGAAACTTTCCACCATTTGTGCAACCATTTTTGGCAACTTTTCTATCATTTATGCAACCATTTTTGGAAACTTTTTTCACCATTTGTGTTATCATTTTTGAAAACTTTTGCCATCATTTTGCCATTTCTTTGCCATCTTTTTGCCATCACTTTGCCACCATTTTGCACACAACTTGACACACTAATCAAGCTTATTACATCTTTCGGCATAGTGAATAATTTTGCTCTAAATTGATTTGTTTTGCATGTTTTATACTTTATTTAGTTTTAATTGGTATATTGTTGATTTTCTTTCTTTGTTGGGTAGCATATTTAGGTTCTATATTTGGTTTACTTTGTAGTGAATCAAATTCATTCATTTTATCCATATTGTCATTTTCTTTGATTTTTATTGCTTATTTCTTTATTTTAAGCTAGTTGTTGTTCCATTTACATTGTTAAAGTATCTTTGCTTGTCCAATACTCTAATTTACTTATCATCAACTGGTACACCACTCTTGTCCGTGTATCACCTCCATTGTGTCTAGAGTTTTCTTTTCTTATTTTTGAGCTATCTTTTTGTTGTTAGTTATTATTTCCTTACTTTCTTAAACGTGCTCAAGTTTTTGATTTGTGATTTAAATTTTAAAGTGCAATTTTAAAGTTGCAAGCTTGAGTGGAAAAAGGCAAGAAAGAGTGAGGACGTTATGAGAATAAAAGCCATTTTTGAGAGATAAACACGAGTGCTTTGTGAGGATGTCTTATTACAAGTCAAAGTAATATTTAAATCAAGATGAAAGGAATGTGTTTAAGGAAGATATAAAGTTGATAAGGCAAGACCTTAATAATATAGAATGGTTGGGTAGATAATTTTTCAAATGACTCATTAGAATGGAGGAGAGTAAAGAGAAGAGAAAGAAGGAGGAAGTTATAGAAGAAATAATTTGTGAACCTAAAAAGGATGATATAGATATAGGCTTTGATAGTGAAGTTACTCAAGACCATGAAAAGGAGGTTGTTGATGAGCTTGATGAGGAAAAAGAGGTTTTGGGTGAAGTTGAAGATGTGAAGAACTCGATAAATGAGGTTGTTTTAGAGGTAGAAGAGAATAATGATGTTGTGCATGATGAAGAAATAATTAAAAGTGAAGAAATTATTGATTGTTTGAGTGCAAGTGAAGAAGTTTTCTTAGTTAAGATGAAAGATTCACAAGTTACAGTTGATTCTCTATTGATTAAAGAGAATGAGTTGCACATGGGAAGTGAAGAAAGTCAAAATCATACCGCTATATTAAATACTAACCATGTTTTGCATAGTCCTTTTGTTTATAATTTGCAGGATCATGATGAGTTCCTCAATGAAGAAGCATTCATATTATTTTCACCAATGCCGAAGATTATTTATGAAGATGAATGTATTCCTCAAGTGTCAATTCCCAACTATTGCAAGACGAAGATTCGAGGATGAATCTTTTCTAAAGAGGGAGGGAATGATATAGATTCAAGGGACAACCTTATGACTTTTAAATAGATCTAAATAGAGTTCAAACACATAAATATAAGATCAGAATGTCATTTGGGCGTGCTCTAATTTATAGGAGGCAGATTTGGTGTTTTACCATCAATTTTGGGCTTATACAACTTTGGGCTTTAATTATACAAGTCATGTGCTTCATTTAAAATTCACATGACTCACTTAAGTTGTATTATTAATGGATTAGGTGTGTAGGCTTCTTTTGGGTTTAGTTAGTTTGGTTATTTATTTTAGTCTTTCTTTTGGGCTTTCATTTTACGCCTATAAGGTTTATTAATTTGTTTTATTTTAAGTGTGTTTAAGACTTATTTGGGCTTAATTGGCTTGTAAAATCCCAAGGAAATTCGTGTAAGGCTATATGAGTATTTAAATTAGGATTTTAGAGAGTGAATTAGGGTTAGCCACCTTATAAATTGACTAACCTAGGTTGTAAACATAATGATTGAATCAAATTATAAACTTTTGAGAGTTTTCTCTTAGCTTAGCCGAAATTCTTTAGAGAGATTATAAGATTGTTTGCTTTCTTTTCTATTGCATCAACAATTAGGATTACTTATCAATCATTTGATTGTGGCGTTTTCTTAATTCTTCTTATCCCAATTATTTGTGTTTCCATTCACATGTTGTTTGGGGGTTCAATAAGGAGAGTGTTTGTCTTCTTTGTCTTTTGAAATCAAAGCGTATGTTTAAGGAGTTTCGAGTTCTTTAACCTTGGGGTTTCGCATCAAAAATCCATGTCATGTTCGTTTTGGTAGTATATGGTTTTATTGAATATTTTGAAACCAATTGTATGGTTATGATGATGATTTATGAAAGGTCTAGGATTGGCCATAAGATTATAATTGATATGATGGAATGTATAAACATGTATGAAATGTTTTTAAACAGGTTAAAGTCTTTGGAAAGGTTATATTTATAGGGGAGATGCTGCCTAAATTATGGTATGCATTGAAAAACTTGAAGGATCTTATCCATTGTATTTCAATAGTTAATTTTAAGCATATTTAATAAGAAAAAAATTACCCAACTTTTCTATTTACAAAACATATCATTTTGATAAATTTAATTAAAGCATCTAAATAGTTAAAAATGAAATCAAGGTATAAGATTTTGTATCATTAGCCTCAAGATTCCTCTTTAAATAATTTGTCAAATTCCCATGATGAGAATGATCATGTAACACCATTAGGGGTTTATTTAACTTCAAATATTCAATAATAAGTATTAAAACTATAAACACACAACTTTAAAGAGTGGCACGAGAAAAGTGTACAAGTTTGAGTGACCAGTTATATATTAAGCATTTTTCTTTTAGAATCTCACATAACATGTAATTTACTTAGGATGTACTAATTATTTTGATGCCATTGCACAAAATCCATGTCATGTCATTTTTGGTAGTATATGGTTTTATTGAATATTTGGAAACCAATTGTATGGTTATGATGATGGTTTATGAGAGGTCTAGGAGTGGCCATGAGATTATAACTGATGTGATGGAATGTATAAAAATGTATGAAATATTTTTAAACAGTGTAAAGTTTTTGAAAAATGTTATATTTATAGGGGAGATGCTGCCAAAATTTCTATATGCATTGAAAACCTCAAAACATCTTATCCCTTATTTTTTAATAGTTAATTTTAAGCATCTTTAATAAAAAAATACCTAACTTTTCTATTTACAAAAACATATCATTTTGATAATTTTAATTAAACCAACTAAATGGTTAAAAATGTAATCAAGGTATAAGATGTTACATTATCAGCCTTAAGATTCCTCTTTAAATAATTTACCAAATTTCCATGATGAGAATGATCATGCAACACCTTTGTGACACACTTCATCCCATTGTCATCCAAAACGTCATTCATTGTAATGGCCTCAATATCGAATCAATTGTGAATAGTATTTTATCAATAGTGAGCAGTGCTTTTGAAGTGAAAAGTACATCCGAAAGTGAAAAATTTTTTATTCTATCATCGAAAAATATTGATGACTGTTAGTCCCGGATTGAATTTTGGAATAAAATCGAGGTCGAATAAGCCTCCAAAAGTTAAAAATACAAAAAATGAAATGGTTCAGTTCAAAGGTTAACTAGGTTGACTTAAGTTTGATCAAGCTTTCCAAAATAGAAAATGAGTTCTAAAAATTGCCAGAAATTACAGATTTGCCAAAATTTATGTGTAGAATTTTTTTGCTATAAAAAGTTAATTTTTTGGTGACATCGATAATTATTGAATTGGACTAATTTGATTGGCCTGCAATTTTATGTACAGCTTAATTTGGGTATGATAAGAATGATGGAATCAAATTTGGGTTAATTTGGATTTGGAAAATGAGATAATTATAGAAAAATGGCTTATTGGGCCTAAAAATGAGAAATAGGCTTGAGTGAATGGGCTTTTGGTTAAACCAAATCTCAATCCACTTACACCCACATAAAAGGGAAAGGAAGCAAAATTTTTGGTGCTTCATCCTTATCCCTTCAGCCTCCTTTTTCTCTATCTTTGGTCGAATACACCATAGTCATCTCTCCATTTTTTCAAGCTTTCTCTCTCCCCTTCACCTAAATCCAAGCATCCTAACTGAAGTTTTATCTCCCTAAAAGATTCTTTAAGTCTCTACTCTTTGATTAGAGGAAGAAAAGTGGGAGAAATCAAGTGTGAAAGTGAAAGAGATCATATTGAGGTAAGTGAAATTCAAGATTTTAACTTAGTTTAAGGGTGCCTACAAGTATTTTTAGGTGCCTAGAATCCATTTATGGTGTTAATTTGACCAAAAAAGGATAAAAAAAATATGTATTTTATTTGATGGAAAATTTGGCCCATTTAGGTTCTTCGAGTGAGGAATAACCTTCCAAGAATAAAGGCAAAGAAAATGAAGCTTAGAGGAGCTAAAGCAAAGGTGTAAGGTTAGTGACTATAAAATCCATCTATTTTCCTCATTTTGGCATATTTTGCTTTATGAAACTTAAGCAAACTTAGGGAAAATGCATGCTTAATTGAAATTAAACTTAGAATAATGATTTAAAACCTTGAATATGGTCATTAAAATACTTAAATTGATTTAAAAGTATTGGTAAGGTGGGTTATCTCACATGGCCAAATGGAACCCTAAGGTTAATCAAAGTGTATTTTGTGTATTTTTAATGTTTAATGCCTTAAAATGAATCTACACATGAAATAATATGTCCATGAATTTATTTAGAATTTATGAAAATTACATGAATATTTTTTAGAATGAAATTGTATTATGTACAAAGTAAAATTGTTAAATTATGGTTAATAAGTCATGAAATGAGTGAAAGTGGTGAATCATAATAAGATGATTCCCAAAATATGAAAAAGAGATGAAAAAAATTGATTGCCTGATGTATTAAAATGAAAAGCAAATTAAAAGTATAATATGTGAAGTGGAAATTATGAATTATTGTAAGATAATTCATAATCTGTACAAAAATGTTGAAAAAAGTGAAATGATTGATGTACTGAAAGGAAAAAGCTATTGAAAACATAAATATGTGTAAAGTGACAAGAGAATTGATTGAAAAGTGTACTGAAATCGAAAAGCAAATGAAAATGTCAAAATGTGAAAGAAAATTATGAAATGAGCAAAGAATTTTACCTTTAGTAGTGGTCAGCTGGTTAAAATCTAACTTAGGATATGATTGGCTAGCCATAGAGATACCCATACCGTGGAGTAAGTCATGGCGACTTGCTTTGCTATGACAAAAGCGTACTAATCTCCCATAGTATCTGATCTGCTCTATATTATATTCTATAAGAAATGATCATTCAGGATCATTTCTCAGTATATACTGTGGGTGTATGGGGTCCACATCTCATATATCCAGTCTGCAGATTTTTTTATTGAGATTATACTAGGGCCATAATGGTAAAAATAAGTAAAAAGTGCAAAAAGTAAAGTAAAAATGAAGTTTAGAATGAAAAAGAACCTAATTAAAAAGAAATGAAAAGTTTAAGGATAAAATGGTAATTTTTTCTAATAATGAGTTTAATGAGTAAAAATGATAAAGAAATGAATAAAGGGTAAAATGGAAAGAAATAGTGAGCAAACAGCCTGAAATGAACCTTTATGAATTGAAAGGACAAAAATGAAATTTTGCATGAAAAGTTAAAATAAGGACCAAACGGTAATTTTGTATGCCAATAAATGAATGTGGAGTGAAAATGTAAATGTGATTAACATTCAAACTAGTGGTAATATTGTAATTAGAATGTAAATGTGGTAATTTTGTAATTAAATAAAAAATTAAGGACTAAATTGAAAAATTTACCAAAGTAATGGTATTAATTTGTATTAAATGTTAATCACATTGATAATTGCATTTTGATAGATAACTAATGAATTTAGAGTGAAAATAAATGAATTAGTGGTAAAATCATAACTAAAGTATAAAAAGGACAATTTTGTAATTAATTAAAAAATTGAGGACTGAATTGAAAATTTATCATATTAGTGGTAATTAATAGTGTAAAATGCCAAATGAAATGATAATTGCATTTGATTGACTAAATAAGAAATTTTGCATGATTAATGCAATTGTGCAAGTGCAAAAAATTCTTCGATTTATAGTCACCACTGAGCATATTTAATGCTCAGCATGTAGTGTTTATTGCGTGTAGATTCTAAGTAGTGAGTGGAGCACAATACACAAGGGAGAAAAATTTTGAAGAGAATGGAGATAGTTAGAGATTATTATGTTGTTTTGGCACATATTTATTTAGCAAACTTTGAAGTAAAGAATTAGATTGTATTTGAACAGTATATTGATATATATGTAAGCATGAATGATGGCAGAATTGAAAATTGAATGGATGAGATGTATATATATTGTTTATAAATGTTTGTGCCCTGATGAGCTATGAAAATTGTCTGTTTTTCAGGTTAGTTAGGCACATTGTTAGCCGTTATATTGCCGGAGTTTTAATTGGTAAATAGTAAATTGGACAGTTATAGGTCATTCGACAAGGTTAAGATATAAGTTTTATCAAATGGGAAAATCTTACAGTTAATGGATAACTAAGATTTAGTATATGAAAAAAATTCTAGCTAATCACTGAAATTAGTATGACTGTGTTAGTAAGGGTGTTACATTCACTCTAGTAGAACAACTTGTCCTCTTACTATACTTATTGCATTTTGATTTTCCTATTTTATCACAATTAAAATGAAAATATTTTACATCGTCTCCCCACTTGTTAGAAATTGACCTTCTCAATGAACAAAATCCTTTAGTCTTGGCATGATTTTTATAAAAATTAAACAATTCTATTGCATTAGGAATCACATACCTAACATTAGATCAGATTCTACTTGCACATTTTCGATATCTTATGATGTAAAAATATCCTATTCCATTTCATCTTCATTATCCAATCCTTCATAAAAATCCTTATCTTTTTCATTGTCAACTTCATCCTTACAATGATGACCTTCGACACTTTGATCAAAATTATTTTGATTTCTTCTCAAATTATTGCTAGATGAATCAAGATTCCTATCCTCTCTACTAAAAAAACTATCATCTTCAAAAAAATCCAAAAAAATCATTAGAGTTTCTATTACATTTTTGGTCATATACTCATCCTCAAGATTATCTGAATGAATTGGATTGCTTATGAGGTTTTTCTTTTAAATATGTGAATTCATTTTGTCCATTGTTGTTTAAACTATTTCTAAATTCATTAAGATTCTCCACTTGATCTTTCTAAGAGAATTATTCTAATTCTAAATGAAATCAAAATAATATAAGATAAATTTTAGAATATGTATAGACTTAAATTAGTTGAAAACTCAATTAATTAAAATACCATTATTTTTCCACATGTTGGAACTTTAAAATATTAGCTTGCATTATTAAAGTTTTGAGTGTTATATTTTGGATGGAAAAATGTTAGAGGGAAAACATAAAATATATTTTGTCATTTTTAAGCCAAAAACAAATTTAGGTGAAACTTGTCTTTTTATATGTTTGGAAGATCTTATGCAATAAATTTTGAAATAAAATATTTTATCACTTTTAATAATGGATATTGTTTTCATCTCACCAATTTATCACTTTTTACATATTTCCTTAATATTAAGATAATAATTGCTTTTATTATTTAATTTTACTTTTTCAATATTACTATTATCCAATAGTATTTTAAGATGTTAAAAATAGTAAAAGAAAGTGTAGAAAATAAATATATTAATTTTATTTGTTGATAATATTATGAGGGTAAAGTTGAAATGCATGTAATATAGATCGGCTAGTAATATAGGAAAATATAGATTAAGACCCCAAATATCGTACCCAAGGGAACATGGATTGCTAAGAATAATACCTATGTATGAATTAAATTAATCCGAGATTGTTTCCCAAATGTTTTTGATTCAAAAGCAAAAATTAAACAAAATAAACAATTAAACAAAACAAACGCTAAAACATGAATTAAAAACAAAACAATAACTGGAATTCTCTTGCTAAGGAAACTATCCACCTTAACTTTCATTATAATGACTTAAATTCAAAGAATAATACCAGTGATTATGAAGAATTCAGATAAATAAAACCAGATAACTTTATTCAAGATTATCATTCCAAGCATTAAACTCCCTTATTCAGAACAATTCAACACTTGGCATAAAAGTCTGAATTAATCCTCCTAGATGTCTATTAAAGCCTTTCTCAAGAGATTTAACTTTCACCCATTCTTAGTTCTTCCTCTCTTAGTATTAACCAATAAAATTCATACATAATTATTTCATATTTCGGATAGTAATCATGCACAAACTTTAAAGAGCCAACCCAAGAACATGCAAATCATTAACTATGTCAAAACCAATTCTTAGTTATTTATTCAATAAACCAACAACCAATCTTAACACAATCAAGGATAAGAATATGCTTAAAATCAAGAAATAATCAACCAATATTGAAATTAAGCTCAAAACAAAGTCATAACAATGAAAAATTTAAGATCTCAAGAATCCATTAGCAAAAGAAGAAAAATTACTTCTTAAACATAATTAAAAACTAAAACAAAGTTGAAGAACTAAAACAAAATCAAAAGAAAAACAAAAATAGAAAAACTAGAAAAAAAACAAGTAAAACTAAAACTAAAGCAATTAATCTCTTCTAATCCTTAATTCCTTCTTTTCTTTGGTGTTAGAGTTGTCTATTTATAGGCAAAATATGTTGTAGAAGCCTTCTAAACTTCCCAAATTGGAGTAGGAGAAGAATCCTTCTTGAATTGGAAAAATCGGAATCATTCGCTTCATGGGAGTCTTCATCACGTGGCCATGTGTTTCCTAGTGTTAATTCACACGTGGCCATGTGTTGTTGTTTAAAGAAAATCACGTGGCCATGGGTTTTCTTCTTGCTCTTCTTTATTTCTTCTCACATGGCCACGTCTCTACTAGCTTTGTTCTTCACGTGGCCACGTGTGAGACTCTTCTATGAACTCACGTGGTCACGTCTCACGGCTCTGGCCTGGACGTCAACTTGTCTTACATCAATTCTTCATATTTGCACTTTTGGCCCTAAACTTTGCCCTTTTTACACTTTAAGCCCTTTTATGTCAAATTAACCCTGAAAATCAACCAAAATTTACAATTAACTCCAAAAACATAAAACTAACAAATTAAACTCAAATTAAACCTAATTAACACAAAATTAACTTAATTAAATACCTAAAAACACACTAAAAACATCATATAAATGACTATTATGAATAATATTATGAGGGTAAAGTTGAAATGCATGTAATAAATTTATCTTGAATTTTATAAAATAACAATTTGATTGAACAATTTTTTTTTTCAAGAAGTGAAATTAATAAGACGAAATCAGTATCATTTATCCACTTAAAAGTAGGGATGATGACGGGACAGAGCGGAGCTGGAAAATAAGTCATTGCAAACCACCCTCAGTTAGATTATGGGGGGGAATTCCCCCCCATAATTGGATTATCTAGAATCCCTAGCCCCCAGTGGAGATCCTAACCCAAATCAAACATAATTGATAACTATGAAAATGTCATACTCCAAGGCCCAATGCGATCGGTCCATCACACCTGACAGGTCCCAAGGCCCATAAGGAAAAGAACACCAAGTGTGAGCCACAAGCTAAGGAAGAAGCCACTTGATGTCCGATCGGATTGATGGGACATCAAGTCTCAATCAATCTACTGACACAAGGCAGAGCCCATGCCCTCCAACTGCTCCTTATCATTTTGTCGTTCACCTACTCTGATAGCCAATTATCACATCCAAGGCACTCAAGTGCACGTCTCTTATCTCATATAAATAGCCCAATGTACAGTGGCTTCAAGTATTGAATCTCTAATACTCTCTATCTAAGAATTCTCTCTCTATAAAGCTACTAACTTAAGCTTCGAAGTGCTTATGTCTGATCCGACCGGGCACCCTTTCTTGTAAGAACTCAGTATTCGATCGAAAACAATAGTTAGTTCTATCTCTTTTCAGATAAAGACTTTCACGTCTTATCATTTGGTGCTTTTGTTGAAAGTCATGGCTGGTTCAAGATCCACTGAGCACACAACTTTCAAAGAGCACGATGCCATCCTACGGCCCGTAAGGAGAAGAGATAGATCTCATCGATCCCCAACTAGGGACAACCTTCTCCCAGAGTTTGACGATGCCATCCTACGAAAGCCGAAAAATACACCTATTATGATCAAGAATATGCGCACTTTTCTTAGTGATTTCACTGAGAGCATTGTCCAAACCATCAAAAAAGGAAAAATGCCTAGAACTTATGAAAGAGACTATGAAGAAGACTTCAAAGGGGGGTTGAAGCTAACCCAGAGAAGATAAAGGCCATCCTGGAAATGCAGCCCCCGAGAAATATAAAAGACATTCAAAAGCTGAATGGAAAAATCATGACCCTCGAAAGATTCATTTCCTCCTCAATCAAGCGTTGTACTCCTTTCTTCAAGAAGATGAGGAAGAATGACACTTTCAGCTGGGGAACGAATTGTCAACAAGCTTTCAAAGAGTTGAAGAAATTCCTCACCAATCCACTACTATTGAGCCGACCAGTCCCAGGTGAAAATCTCTATCTTTACCTATCTACCTTAGGTGAAGCTATTGTAGGAGTCTTAGTTAGGGAAGAAGGAACCTAACAACTGTTTGTGTACTACGTGAGCCAGGTGTTCAGGGGGGGGACACATTGAATAAGGGGCTAATCGAGTAGCTTATCATCACCCTCATGATGTGCACACGAAAGCTAGGGCAATATTTTGAAGCACATACCTTCGTGGTCCGATCGGGTAAGCCGATAAGAAAAATTCTCCAAACCCCCGACCTAGAGGGCAAGATGATAAGATGGGCAATCAAGCTCCAATCATGGGATGTGAGGTATGAGCTCAGGATGGCTATAAAAATGCAAGCACTAGCGAATTTTATGGCTGAGTTCAATAGCAAAGAGATGGACGCCCAGCCACAACAACTGACATAGGAGATAATCATAGATGGAGCCACGAATAACACTCGATGAGGTGTAGGCATTGTAATAATAGGCACCCTAGGCATCGCCATAAGGTACGCAATTAGACTCAATTTTAAAGCGTCTAACAATATGGCAAAGTATAAGGCACTTCTTCAAGGCCTAAGGCTGCTCCATATCATCCGACCGTAGTCAGTAACCATAAAGAGCGACTCTCAGCTTGTGACCAGCCAAGTTTTAGTCACCTTTAAAGTAAGGGAGACTAACATGATTCAGTACTTGGTGAAAGTTAAAGCCACACTTCAGAATGTTGGAAGAGTCTGGATCATAATGATTTCTTTAGAAGGTGCCAAGAGATCAAATAGCGATGGCCGATTGACTAGCCAAAATATCTTCTTCCGAGCAAAAATTGATAGAAGAGAATATCATGGTTGTCAACCAAGCCTCCCCTTCCTTAAACGAACCAGAGACGATGGAGATTGAGCAAGTGGATGACTCATGGATGAGCCCAATTACATGATTCTTACAAATAGGGCAATTACCTGAGGACAAAGCTGTAGCTCGAAAGGTAACACACAAATCCCTTAACTATTTTATAATTGATGGTGATTTGTAAAAAAAAGCTTTCAGTCATCCTTGACTCAAGTACATGATGAAGGAAGAAGGGGACTATATACTCAAAGGGATCCATGAAGGAATTTGTAGGGCATATAAGGCCAATAGAGCCATGGTAAGAAAGGTACTCCAGATCGGGTATTTTTGGCCAAATATTTTCAAAGATGCCTAAGAGAAAGCGAGAAGATGCCAACAATGCCAGATTCATGGAAGGATAATAAGACAACCAGTGACAGATCAATGGCTGATTGGGATCACCTGGCCATTCAACCAATGGGGCCTAGACATTCTGAGGCCCTTTCCTCAAGGCAAAAGGCAGATGAAATTCCTCATCATAGTCGTCGACTACTTCTTCAAATAGATCAAGGCAAAACCTTTAGCAATGATCATGGCAGAAAAGGTCAGAAACTTTGTCTGGAATGATGTCATCTATAAGTTTGGCTTACCTAAAATTTTTATTATAGATAATAGCAAGCAGTTCGATAGCTCCATCTTCAGAAACTTTTTCCAAGGCTTGAATGTCAGCCTCAGATTTAATTTAATTTGCTCACCCACAAAGCAATGGGATGACCGAAGTCTAGAATCAAACAATCCTGGAAGGACTGAAGAAGCGACTAAACGAAGCCAAAGACAATTGGATTGAAGAACTATAGAACATCTTGTGGTCATATAGAGCTTTCCCAAGGGCATGCACTCACCAAATGCCATTCTCTAATGTCTATGGCTCTGAGGCAATGATCCTAGTAGAGGTTGATGTCATTTCTTATCGGATGATATTCTATTCCAATCAAATCAACATCTAGGAAAGATATCAGGATTTAGACCTGATAGAAGAAAAAAGAGAAGATGCCTATGCCAAAATCGCTGCCTACAAGCAAAGGGTTGCCAGGTTTTGCAACACAAAGGTGAAGTCAAGAACTTTCAATGTTGGTGACCTAGTGCTCAGAAAGGCTGATTTAAAAATAGGGAATGCAGAAGTCGGGAAGCTAATGCCTAATTGGGAAGGACCTTATGAAATCTCTAAGGTCTTAGGCTCGAGCGCATACAAGCTTAGAACCCTAGATGGGAAGAATATTCCCAGGAGTTGAAATGTAGAAGTGCTTAAGAAGTACCACATGTAATCTTGTACCAGAAATTGAATTCAATAAATAGAGAAATTACTTTCCATCTCCATAAAAGGTATATTTGGTACGACTTGTTCGCTAGGCTTGATGTTAATTTCGAGCCCAAAATATGAAGGTTGAAGTCCATTTATTTGCAGGTTAAATCTCGATTTACTATCTAATTGATCCTTGAATGATATGCGTCTCGATCAAAGGAATCAGATTTCTTGATTAGTGTCTTAATTTCGGTTTCTTGAGATCAATTATCTTATTAATTTCGATCGACAAAAATCCCGATCGACAATTTTTGATTGTTGCAACTTATCCGCTAGGCTCAACGTTCTTTCCAAGCCAAAAATGTAAAATTTGAAGTCCATTTTATTTAATGTTCAGTACAACTTATCCATTAGGCTCGACGCTCATCCCGAGCAAAAAATGCGAAAGTTGGAGTCCATTTATTTGTAGATTTATTTAATGTTCAATGCAATTTATCTACTAGGCTCAATTTTCATCCCGAGTCTAAAACACGAAAGTTGAAGTCCATTTGTTTGCAGGTCAAGTTTATTTGAAGCAATTTATCCGTTACAGGTCTAATGGAATCAACAATTTCTCCCGAGTTAAGTATTATGCAACAATCACAAATTGGAATGCAAGTTAAAATGCTAACTCGTTGTACAAATTTGTTCTCAAAATCATAAGTAAATTTTAGTTCTAATGGTCATCCGCTGCACTTGGTGTTCATATGGACAACCAATCAAACACTGCGATCGGATTACGACCTAAGCTTCTAAGCCTAATTCTTAACTTATGCCAGATGAGCAGCTGATTACATTTTTCCAATCAGCAACTAGTTTATGAATTATTTTTCTACAAGTTCAGAAAGTATCTTCACTACTTAATTAGTTGATTCGATTAACATCGGCATAATTAAAGTAAAAGGATTAAAGATATTGCTGCAAAAGAAGAATGTATTAAATTGCATTGCAAACAAAAGGAAAAGTATTTGTTGAACTACATTACGAATATGTAGAAGGCAAATTTGAAAAAATGATTGCATTTTATTGATAAAATGAACAGTACAAGTTACAAACTTTAGAAAAAAGAAGAAGAGAAAAAATTTTAATTTTCTATATCTACAATATCTACAGTAGATGGCTAACCGACAGGATCCCCGACAGGATCAACTGTAGGCTCAGAGAGCATCACCTCTACAGTCGGTTCAGACAGCTGAGTAGTTGGGCCTGATGCAAGATCTTCTAAAGGCTCGGCAACAGTTGAAGGAGGCTTCACAGGTAGAAGGATCGTGAGCTCAGGCTTAGCCACCTCAGAGGGAGGAACTTTGGATGGTGAGGGATCTTCACTTGGTCTTCCATCATTATATGTGCCTTTAGCCATCCCCTTTTGAAGGGTCTCCTCCTTGTCATCACTGGATGAAGGATCGGGCAAGATACCTGGGTCCTCTATCCAGTCGAGATGAGCCCCAGGAAAGCATTTTCCAACCTCATGGATCAGCTAAGATAACAACTTCCCCTAGGCTTCGCCCAATTGATCAAGATGATCTTTTTGAGAGGCAAGCTCCTCCTCATTCTTTTTGCTCCACGCCAACTCCTTTTCATCCAAAGTGGCCTTTAAGATGTTCAGTTCAACACGAAGCTAGTCACGCTCTGCAAGAGTCTTGTATTGGCCCTCATTAGCTTTGGTGCACTCAGAAGAAAGGACTTGGCACTGAGCATTCAGTCTGGCAACGTCTTCCTCGAGTTTCTGCCATTGAGCATCATTAGCAATTAAGCCTCCCACTTCTTTCCATAGCCAGTTAGCTTCACCTTGCCGAGCCTTCAGTTCTTTGGTGCTCTAGGAAGCTTCTTTCTTTAAGGTATCCACCTCTAATTGAAGGAGAGAGGCCTCTTCTTTAGCGGTGTCCACCTTGGCATCTGTCTCTCCCTTCAACCAAATGGTGTCCTCCAATTTGGACTTCAGAAAGTTCCCTATACGGTGTATGTGCAAACCGCACTTGATCAGCTAAAAAAATAAAAATAAATGAATTTAGCAAACCATTGGGAAGCAACAGACGTTCTGAAAAGAAAGAAGTAAGACAATAAACTTCACCTCCAGACTCTGCAGTTTGAACAAAGAACACTTCCAACCAAGCGCACTGGGATCTCCCATGACCTTGAAGTCATTATCCTAAAAAAGACCATGGCAAATAAAGTTGGAGACTGCCTTATCTTTGATAGACCAATCATCATCGAAGTTCTCCTTCAGAATGTCATTCAAGGGCACGATTTACCTCACAAGGGCTCTTCATACAGCCCTTCGGGTAGGCTTGCTTTGGCTAGGTGCTTTGCCTTTAGCTACGATCTGAGCATCCACTACAGCCACCAGATTGGCTGCTTTCTTTCACTTTGCCTCCTCAACCTGTTTTGGGCATCTTTATCCAGCTCGCCCGCCCTTTTTCGTGCGACTTCCCCAAATATGGTACGCTGAGGGAGCTATCAGCAGGTAATGTCTCTTCAGAGTTGGACTCATCCCTTATTCACGCTTCAAGGGGATCCGACCCTCTGCACCAGATGAGGAAGCCGCAGGATCGGATATCATCAGTAGTGGACGAAAGGCAAAAGCAACAGTAGTGGAGGGAGAACCTCTGATTGGACCCCTCAGAGCTTGAACCGATGAGGAAGGTATAAATCTCCTCCTCCTAGACTTCTCCTCCTGAGCAGCCAGCTCGACAGCCCTTTTCGCCTTAGCTCGATCGGCTAGCTGCTTTGCCAAATCATTTATTCCAACCATTTCATCTTCAGCTGCAATACAAACACAAGCTCAGATAAGTATCTTTTTGGCTATAATATCAATAGAATGCATATGCAATGGATGAAATGATCATGTCATGCATTCTTTTTCTTCCGATCCTAATGCTCACGTTCTATGTCTTCGCCAGCATCACAACTAGAGGACCCAAACAATGTCCCCAAAATATAGTTGGAGTCGTATGACTCCCCCTTCCTCGAGATGGCATCCATCAATTTGCTAATGTCGGCCTCATATAAGGACTGCCTAGCAGCTTGATCTCTTATATCGACTACTCCCTCCGATCGGGTAAGGCTGACTTTAAACCCATCGGATATCCTTATTAAAAAGAATCTCTTCTTGAATCCTTTCAGCGAGGATGGGATAGTGAAAAGTTTCCTCTTCGATCGGCTGGTAAAAAAATACTTCGTCCCGTCACTTCGACTTGAAATATAGAAAAAATGGGTGAAGAGATCCATCGTTGGAGCCACCCCTCGATTTTGTAAAGGATCTTGAAGCAGGCAACAATCTTCCATCCATTCGGGTTCAGTTGGTTTAGGACAATTTCATAACCCTTTAGCACTGCTATCTTGAATGCACCGAACGACAGTCTTAACCCTGCATCCAAGCTCTAGATATGGCAGATGAACTATTCATTATTCTTTCAATCGAAAGGTCCCTCGGTCATTGCTATGAAGTTGGGGCACTAACACAAACACTTCTGTAGGGAAGCCATATAGAAAAGGAATCTCGGTCACTTCTCCTGCACTCAGTCTAGAAGGGCAAGCAACCGCCGAACGATTCCTGTATTCTTTAAAAAAACTTCTATCTATAGACTAACCACTGTTGGAAGCCATTCTTGATGATGAATGAAGATGAATCTAGGGATCTACGCTAGAAAATTTTTTTGCAAGGAACTGGAATGAAGATGAATGCAGCAAATGAAATAAAAGTAAGAGATGTTCGAAGTAGGAATTACTTACATGGATTATCTCATAAGAACTCTTAAAAAGTTGATAGAATCTGAAAGACCAAGGTTGAGAAGAAAATTTGGGAGAGTTTCGCTAAGGATTGCTAAAAAGTAAAGAAAAAATCACCCAAAAATATCCTAATTATAGGTGAGAACCTCATAAATGCACCAATCATCTCGACATTGGATGCTCGCCACGTGTCATTGAAGCCATCATTACGATGTGAAGAGCAAGGCGTCATTCTCGGTGCATGTGTACAACATTAATAAGAAGATAGCTGTCTGAACAGACACGTCTTTTCTGATGAACGTTATGTTTCTTTGGCTGAGCGTTACGTCCCTTCGACTGAGGGTTACATCTCCTTAGCTGAGCGTTTTCAAATTTCAAAAATTTTGCCAACAGTCACTCTCCGATCGGAGACACCTCAGAGTAAAACCCATTCGATCGGATCCTTTTTAGGGGGGACAAGTGATAACTATAAAAATGCCATACTTCAACACCTAACAGGCCCCAACACCCATCAGAAAAAAAGCACCAAACGTGAGCTACAAGCTAAGAAAGAGGCTACTTGATGTCCGATTGGACTGATGGGACATCAAGTCTCAATTGGTTTACTTACACAGGGCAGAGCCCATGCCCTCCAACTGCTTCTTGTCATTTTGCAGCTCACCTGCTCTGACAGCTATTTATCACGTCCAAGGCACTTGAGTGCACCCCTTTTATCTCCTATAAATAATTTAATGCATAGTGGCTTCATGTATTGAATTTTTGATACTCTCTATTTAAGAATTATCTTTCTAAAAAGTTACTAATTTAAGTTTTAGAGTGTTTACGTCTGATCCGACCAGACATCCTTTTTTGTAGGAACTCAATATCCAATCGAAAATAACAATCGGTTCTCTCTCTTTTCAGATAAAAAACTTTCACGTCTTATCAATAATTTAAAAAAATTAAAATTTTAATTATAATTAAAATATAATATTTAATAATTAATTATTATTAAAATATAATATTTAATAATTAAAAAAATTAAAATTAATTATAAATTAAATTAATATAAATTTTAAAAATTTATAAATTTAAAATTAAATATAATTTAAAATTTGATAATCATATGTTTAAATACAAATCGTAAAATTATTTCAGGTGGGAAAAAACTAAAGGGCCCACCATATTCACCGGTCCGAAACAACAAAAAATGGATATTAAGTTCTCTCCAGCTCAGTATCGATGGGAGAAATTTCAAAAATTCAATGTCCAGTTCGGCCAGTAATTGAGTATTCCTTCATAGTTAAACCCGAAATAAGATAACTATGACTCGTTCGACTCCTCAATTTTCATAATTTCATCAATCTATTTAGCCACGTGGCGTCAATCCGATTGCTTAACGTCTGTAAACTAAATAAACCTCAATACACATAAACAAATTCCTCGAAGACGGGCCACAGTGGATACGTTTTTTTTGAGGCCCACATTAAAGCCCACTCAAGACAAACTTCAACATTTGTCGCTTATGGTTGACCAGGCTGATTCTCACGCTCTTCAATGGCCGGTGGGCTCCACATCCAGTTCCTCTTTTTGGCATCCTTTACCTCTCACCTTGGAAACTACTGTTGCTGCCTCCCTTCTCCCTCCTCTTGTTGCCTTTTTATCTTCCGCCATTAAAATTCACACCAAACTGTGACTTTTTAGAGAGAGAATTTTTATTTTTGAGACAGAGAAACTTACAGTAACCCATTTCTTTGGGATGCTAATTAAGTGCCTTAAATAACTTGAGATTTTAATTCTTCATCTTCTGCAATTAGTATTTTGATCCATCCTTTGAAGAATCTGTGTATAAAATATTCATATATGTGGGTCCGTCTCTCTCTCTCTCTCTCTCGTTATCCATGAAGAATCAAGTTAGGTGAGTATTCAAGCTTCAAGATTTGTTGTTTTTATACTTGTCAGCTTCTCTTGGTATTATTGCTTAATGATGACATGGGTTTCATTTGATATGTTATATGATAAAAAGAATCAAGTAATAAAGTATGGTAGAAGAAGACATAAACTTGCTACTAGTGAAGCATTTGGGGTTCAAATTTTAGGAGAAAAGAAGGAATTTTGGGTTTATTGGGTTCCATCGTCGATCTAAAAAAAATGAGTTGGATTTGTGTTTGATTTTTGTTCTGAAAGAGAATATACGGTTTCTGGGTTTTGCACATATGATCTGTGGTATGTCAGAGAGAATAGAAAATAGATGGTTAATGGAGCATAACCACTTGAAGATGTCATGGATTCAGTATCAAATCAAGCAAAAAGATGGGTTTTTCACATATCCACCTCCTCTTTCAGCTTCTTCAGTGTCTCCTTATGCTGGTACTTTCCATAAAGATTCAACTCCTTCACCACCATCTTCTGGTACAAGAATTAGCCCTGCTGTTCTTTTCATTATAGTTATTCTTGCTGTACTATTTTTCATCTCTGGTTTGCTCCACTTGCTTGTTAGATTCCTTATTAAGCACCCATCTTCCACGGGATCATCTCAATCTAATAGGTACCCTGAAATCTCTGGCCCGGACACTCTTCAAAGGCAATTACAACAGCTTTTCCATCTCCATGATTCTGGTCTGGATCAAGCCTTTATAGATGCTCTTCCTGTTTTCCAGTACGGAGAGATTGTTGGCTTAAAAGAGCCATTTGATTGTGCTGTCTGTCTGTGTGAGTTTTCAGAGAAACACAAATTGAGATTACTTCCTATGTGTGGTCATGCTTTCCATATCAGTTGCATAGATACTTGGCTATTATCGAACTCTACATGCCCTCTTTGTAGAGGGACCCTTTTTGCTCCTGGGTTTTCCATAGAAAACCCCATGTTTGATTTTGATGACTTAAGAGAAGATGAAGGATGTCCAGGCAATGTAGAAAATGTATTCTCTTCCAGTCAAAAAACTGTGGAAATTGAAGAAACTGTGGGTGAAAAGGGGGTTTTACCTGTGAGACTTGGCAAATTCAGGAAGCTAAGTAATGGAGCAAATGAGGCAGGAGGAGAGACTAGTAGTAGCAATTTAGATGCAAGAAGATGTTTTTCGATGGGCTCATATCAGTATGTGCTTGGTGATTCAAATCTCCGGGTTGCTTTATGTGCTGACCGGCCTGGCCACCATATTAAGCTTGAGAAGGGGACAGAACAAATTCAAAATCCGATTGATGGGGACTCAGACGGAAAGAAGATTAGTAGTATGTCAAAACGTGAGAGCTTCTCCATTTCTAAAATATGGCTTTGGTCTAAAAAGGGAAAGTTTTCAAGCTCCTCGGATGCTCAAATGGGTATGCCATCTTCACTTAGTATAGATTTGCCATGGATGAGTAGGACACATGAAAAATGAAAGGTATTTTATTTTGTTCTTCTCATTGATCTTTACTCCATTGATCAAGCATGTCACTCTGGTTCTCTTGAAAATTATTTTTTGGAATGCTAATTCAAATATTATGATGATTGGTTGTGGATATGGTTGATGTACTGCTTCTGTATTGAAATTTGATTGATTTAAGATCAAATTTCATGGAAACTTTTTCTTGTTATAAAGATTGACCAAATAGGGTACATTTAGGTGACATCAAATATTATGGAGATTGTTTTTTGTTGTCTGTCCTCTTTTAGTTGGATCGTGGATTATAATTGTGTTAAAAAAATGTTCTTGATTGATCTAGAGCTTTTGAGCAGACAGACTTGGTTATTTGTTGAGTGCCAAAGTCATAGGAACTTCTTAATCAGAGTTCAGGGTTCATAAGTGTCATTTTTAGCATGGAATCATTTTAAATATTAACTTCTGCCAATGTTAAATTTGACAAGTATTCTCGTTGGAAGCCTTGGAAATTTTAATTCTCAGCGACATTTCCGTTTATTTGCAAAGTCATCTCTCTCTTTATAACATAATTGCTTTATACAGAAAGATCGATCTGATATAAGGCTAGGACCAACTTTTTCTTTTTGTTGCTTTCTGGGGCATTGGCTGTTTCTCTTTGTTTGCTCTTTTATCATTCCGTAGACTATGTGAACTTGTTGCTCTCATTATTTTCATCTATCACATGAGAGCAGTAATATGGTGCATGTGCATGTGGTATGTGCGTATCTGAACCATCGGATCTTCAGAATGCACGCGATCCGACGACCCAGCTGTGAGTGCACTACATCACATCCTATCATATGAGAGTATTATAGTGTATGTGTATTTGTACTGTCTGATTACACTGGTGGTAGCAATTAGCTCGCAATTAGATGATTCATATGGTGCATGGACCGCATATATGCTCAGTACTGCCGCTCTTTGGATGCGTAGTCATTTCTTTTTATAATGTGCACTCAAATATTTTAAGGGGGGACTGATGAAAGAGGAATTTGGGCACAGATGGTGGGATCCATGAAAATACCATCACAGACTTTTCATTCATGTGAGTGAGACCTTTAATTCAAAGCTTGGCTCTGTTGGCGGTATATATATACATGTGGGGTCATTCTTTTTCAGTACCCATGTGGTCATGTTGAAAATAAACCCTTATCATTAATTAATCCTCATTTCTTTTCTTTAAATTAAAGTAATTAAGCTTGATATCTGTTAATGGCAGCTGCAAGTTTGAATTTTATTGTGGTGGGAACATTTTATCCCGGCAGTTATTTTTATAAAATAAAGGAAAAATCATTATTCTGCCACCTGCTTTTGTTTTATAACTCTATTTCGTCTTTTGTAAGTTGTTTTTGGAATAAAAATATTCTACAATGGCTGAAAATGATACTAAAATGTTTTGAAAATGATGTAAATATGTCTCTATTCTTGTTGAAAATTATATTAAAATATTTAAATTTTAGCATTCTTATGGATTTTAGCTCTAGAATAATTTGAAGGGTAAAATACAGCTCCAACACGAATATGAATGGCATACATTTTTTAAATTCCATTCCCTTTTATATTCTACCAACAAAATAATGAATCAAAATTTTTAGGATTAAGTGCAATTTTTTTTCCTAGTTAGAAATTATCCTTATTTTTTTTAATTAATTTGTCCCTGAAAGTATTAATATGGTATGTTTTTATCAGTTTTGGAATAAAAATTTCAATTAATTGACGGAATACATTGGTGTACAATGAAAAATGACAAATCAATGTTTACGTGGATTTAGGGAAACAAATAAGTGAAAAAATTAGTATATGTCATATATCTATTATTTGATTTATATAAATACCTATCTATCCCTTTTTTTGGAAGGAGTATATTTATTTAACTAATTGAAAATTTTGTTTCAAAAAATTGACTATTTTAAACTTTTTAAATATTAAAATTAAAAATTGATCATTTAAATAATTTTAAGGGAAAAAAAACTGAAAAAAAAATAATAAGAATATATATATATTTTTTAACTAGGAGTAAAAACAATAAAAATAAAAATTGCCCTCAACCCAAAATTTTATTTAAAAAACAAGAAAAGAAAATAGGTAAATCTAAGGAGTTTTGGATGTGGCTGAGGACAGCGTTATGTTTAGATTCTATTTCCCAATGGCCAATCAGAGATCAATGAAGTACATTTGGAAGTGGGCCCCACATTGCTGCCGTCCAACTATCCACTGATCTAATGTCTGATTCCTGTATTCACATACTTTTATTTTCTTTTTTTCTTTTAAAATTAATTATTTGTTTCATTTTTATTGTTTGTGTGTAATGTTATTAAAATCAGATCGGATAAAAAATTAAAGAGCTCAAAAATTTGTGGTTCGACCAGTTTTTAGGGTTCAATTGGATTTTTTTCATTTTTTAAAAAATATATTATTTCTTAAGTTTTATATAAATATTATGAAAATATCACTATATAAAAAAATTAAAAATAGTTTTGAACAATATATTTATCATCAAACATTAATAATAAGACTATATTTTCAAGTCATTCAATATTTATAATAAAAATTTAAGATAAATATAAAAATTGTAAATTTTTAAAAAAATTCTTCAAATATAAATTATAAAATTTATTTTATTCATAAAAAATTCATTAAATTGTTTGAATTTTAATTATTTTGTATTTATAATTTTATTTTATTCTTTTCCAGAAAAAATAATATTGTATGAATATTTTAGATAAAAAGTTGATTTTTCTAAAATCAAATCGGTTTTTTATCATTTAACTCGGTTTTTTTCAGTTTTATCCCGGTTTAACCGGTTTTTTGGCGGTTTTGAAACAGTATTTTCCGGTTTTTATCCAATCCAGTTTTCACCCATTGAACCAATCGGATCAGCCAACGTTTTGCGGTTAAACCGGTTCGACCGCCCGGTCCGGTTTTAATAACCATGTTTGTGTGTTGTCTTATCCGCAAGAACTGGAACTCACATTTTCATTGTTTGTAAAAGTTAACTTGACGGGTCTCCAGTGTACGTATGAGATGTACATTTATTGAAACAAATTCTTCTTTTTTCGTTGTGAAATTTGCATACATCTACATCTTACAGATTCTAAATATATCGCATAACTAGTTTCTTCTTCTTCTTCTTCTCACATGATCATTAGTTCCCATCATTTTATTTCTTATCGTTCTTTTAATTTGTCTTTGAAAATCAAGACATGAATTGAATCGTAATTACTGATATTTGTTTTCTTACTTTGTAAGCCTATCTTTTTGTTCATGAATACTATGAATTTTCTTAATCAATTCCGATAATTTTTAATGCCCATTACCTATTTGTTAGAATTCCTTTGAGACTATTTTTCTTATTTTCTATGTTTCAAACTTAAAACTGCAGCAATAATATATTCTCAACTAATACTGCGATGACATATTTATATTTATTTTTCAACCTCTTCTCAAAATAGAAATGGAAATTTATTTAATTGATGTGAATGAATAAATTAACAAAATGATAACACCATCCAGATATAACCTCCAGTAACAAATCAAATAATTAATTGAGATATCAAGGAGCAGCTATTAAGAAAATATGCAGAGACCCTTATGGCTATTGATATCATCATAATGGTAGTTATAGCCATGAACTATAATCAATTTTTATTTAAACTAAATATAGTGTATTGAGTTTTGACAAAAAAAAATACACTGTATTTATTTATGTACAAAAAAATACATTGTATTTTAATTTTTATAAAATTTAATACAGTATATTTAGTTTGTATGAAAGCTAATAAATGATATTTAGTACAAGTTCAAAAATTAATACATTGTATTTTATTTTTATAAAATTTAATATACTGTATTGAATTTTATCAAAATCTAATATATTGTATTGAGTTTTGTAGAAAAAAATGCAGTGTATTATATTTTGAAAGAAATTCAATACATTGTAGGAGAGTTTACAAAAAAATTGAAAATACTCATTACAAAAAAAATTGATTTTACCGACGGAATGTTGCGTTTTACCGACGGAAAAGCCCTTACCGACGGTTTTATACGGATTACCGACGAAATTATTCCGTCGGTAAAACGCTGTAGGTAGCAATTTACCGGCGGAAATATCTGTCGGAAAGATTTACTGATGGATTTTACCGACGGAATATAAAAAAATTCCTTCGGTAGTTTTGTTAAAAAATTCATCGGGTATTTCGTTGGTTTGACTTTTTATGGAAAACCCATCGGTAAATTTAATTAATAAAATTATTAATTTTGCTGGTAAAACTAAATTATTCATCATATATTTTTCTAATTTTTTGCGAAATTATGTATTCTCTTTCACATAAGACGATAAATTCAATTTAAAAAAATTCTAAAATTTAAATTAAAAATATATATAATTAATAATTTTATTATATAATAAAATGAATATATATATATATAATTGTTGTACAAATATTGTGTAAATTACAATACTAAAAATAAAAGATCTATCTATATACGAAACATAAAACTCATCACTTAATGCTCTCGGAATATCCTCAAAGACAATGAAAGCTTCAAATTACTAAACCTGTCCCAAGCATGCAATCAGCACATTCATCGACCTTCAGTCTAATATTTGCAACCAGAATAGCTATCAAATGTAAAACATCATATGTAGGCTCAATTTGAGACTTAATGGTGACCTATGACAAATCATACATAACAGTCAACAAAATTTCTGTTGCGAACATAATATTTGTTATTGATAAAATCAAATAATAAAAAAAAATATCTCAAGTAATACAAAATCATTATCTATTAATATTCAAAATGTGCCAACACACAGACACATGCAAACTATGAAAAAAGAACCATTCTTATTATAGATTGTTACCATTACCTTTCTAATAAAGATTAGCATATCACAAAAATAGTGTAATAACCTTTTGACCCTTGACAGCCGCTATAAAACGACATCATTAGTCCAATGGATTTATTATAATTATTTTGAATAAATGATGGATGCCGAGCAGTGGGAGCAAAAGGTGAGCATCCAAAGCCAACTTCATTGGCATTTTGTCTCTTATGTAATATCAATGATCTTATATATACCAGTGAGAAGAAGTTAGAAAGAAGATCTTGAGCCTCTTCACTTAACCCTTGCCAGAGATAACTAAACAACCATCTAGGGGAAGTGCTCCAGAACCTTCGCTTCCACATATTTTTACTTCCTAATTTCTACAAAGAAAATAAGAGTCAAGTGTGGGTTACAGCAACCTCTGTAATTTTGATAATGAGGTTAACAATAAACCCAACAAGAAAGATTGTCATCAGAAAAGTGATCCTTTTGGACTCATTGTTAACAATGGGAATTCAACTCACTACCACTCCTCTGTTATTTAATTAAAAATCAATCTTTTGCGAGCATAATGCAATATAGTAGCCCAAAGACATTTGTGAAATAATTCAAAAGGACAGCATGGCCCTGTAAAGGGTCTTTTTTTCAATAAAAAGTTTTAAATGATGCCTTTTGGATGGTACCTTCACATAATATTCCTTAACAGTCCTTTCTTCATTTTATTTATCCAGTACATAATGCATTCCTTGGTATCAAAAATTGAAAGTTAAAAGAGAACTCAGACATAATAATTAATAATAATTTGCATCTACCAAAAATTTTAAGGTTATTTTTAAATTCGTTATCTTGCTGATTACTTCCTGTATTGTTAGAATTCCACAGTCAACATTTATTTTGCTTAGTTAGCATATCATGATACGATAGTAGAGTTGTTATGAAAAATTCTTCCCATAACTCATATATATAGGCATGTAGCTATGGTTTTTATAGCATAGAACCGGTGTTGAGCAGGAGCAATATATAACATTGTGTTTTAATTAATACTTTAATAAAGTGTCTCATATTTTGTATAACTAATAAATATAAATTTAAATAATAATAATAAAACACTTCCATACCCATCCCCTCCCCCCCCCCACCCCCGCACCCCCCCCCCACCCCACCCCCCCCCCACCCCATAGCCCCCCTCCCCACCCCCGCCCCCTCTGACCAAAAGCAAGGCAATAGGCACATGGCCCTTCATCATTTCCAAGAATGGTTGGATGTGTTAGAATTGGTACAGCCACCGGACTCAAAGAAATGCAACTTAATAGAGTAACCACGACAGCAGAAGCAAAAAAAAAAGCTTCAGGACCATCTTACCTCGTTATAAGTGGTTATTCCTTTACTTTTCACTTTTTTGCACACTGAAAAGAGGGCCAAATAATTAAGAATAAAGTTGGTGAAAATCGAATAAATAAATAGTTTTAGTTTCATATTATTGCAAAGCTATCCCCAAACAGAAAGGAAACGAAAACGAACAAGATTAATGTTACAAAAATTATAAGCATTAGATTTGCAAAGAATTAGTGCAAATGGTGATAATTGAATACATGAAATGAATGTGGTTTAATTTTAATTAGCCTTTAAATGCTTGACTGTCAAGCTGTAACTTATATATATATATATATATATATATATAAGCGCATTAATATGCACAACTGCTCTTACCTTCCATCCATCCCAACAATAATGACAGTATTCTGAGATCCAAATGCTGCAATAAATTGTGTTTTCTGGTAAGTGGAACTGGGCAAATGACCGCTCAGAACTAAAATACTTTGGTAAGACACCTGAAATGAGTATCAGGAATATGGGACTTATGGACAGGGAAAAAAATGAAGTAGAAGAAGGAAGAATAATATTACCTGAACTAGTTTCATTTATCTTCAACTTCTTCAATCAACAAAAAATCAAAGGCATTTGCTTGAATCTACAATACATAATGCCATCTTATATTATTAAAAGAGAAATGACAAATTAATTATAAAACACAAAACAAAACAAAACAAAAGGACAAAGAAATAGACAATGGGAAGAGACAGGAAACTTAAATGAAATAGAGACTTATTTATACAGGAGAGGGTTATACAGGTATGTAATATTTTACATTTCAATATTTGCAGTTGCTGTTCACAAACCTAATATGAGCAATGTTATTTGACCACCTCATCTACTGTTCCAAACAGCATCCATTGTCCAACACTGATGACAGACAAACAAATGTTTGTATATAATCTGAGTTCCAAGCCATTCAATAAGATGCAGATAGTAGTAAAAGCAACAGTCATCCTCTATAAATTGCAGATAGTAGTAAAAGCAACAGTCATCCTCATATGCTGACCCTATACCAATTAGTGCCTCAGAATAAGTGGTATCCTCTCGTAGTATCTGCAAGAATACCATTTGAAAAAAATAGTAAGTTTACAAAGCTTTGATGCATGGCTCTTTAACAAGGACAAACCCCAAATTTTCATTAAATGTGGCAGAAGATACTTCCCTTCATTAACTAGTTACCTTGTTGAAGATAGATATGGAAGAAGCATACTTCCCTTCATTAACCTGCAAATTTACAGTTCTAAGTAGAGTACAAGACATAAAATGTTGACAAAAGGAAAACAGTACCAGCATTTGTGAAATTGACACATACCTGTGCTATACCCCTGGATAGTCTAAAATTCACAGTTATTGACTTGGTCTTTGAAATCCGAGTAACACAAAACTTTTTATTTTTCTTGGCTTTATCTTTTGCTTCATTAGGCTTGTCATTCTTATTGCTAGACTTGCTGCGATTTTCACTTGTATCACTAGAGCTACTAGAAATCATAGACGATTTACTTAACAGGTCTGATGTATTCCTTAAGTTATTACAAGATTTAGGAATATTACTCAGCTATAAAAATGACAATACATTGATTAATAACCATTCAGATATAAAAATGACAATACATTGTTTAATAACCATACTTTGCCGATTCTTGCCTGTAAAAGTTCATCTACCCCCTATAGATTGTAACATTTTAACATAAATGCTTTACAGGCCAGTGCTGTCATCAAATTCACAGCATGGCTAACCTGCAACTACTCAGTGGCAATGTTGTACTGTGCAGCTAAGTTTTAGTCTAGTAACTAGCATTGAGTAATATATCCTATCAAAATATGAGCTGACTTAAAATAGATAAACTAGAATTACAGATTATATGCAACTTTTACAAGATAAACAATAAATAAATTTTAGGAAAATAAGGTGCAATACTAAGAGAGACTATCAATCATATAGCACTAACATTAATCAGGGAAGAAACTTCAGTTTTCAAGACCATAAAATTTTCACTAAGAAACTTTGCTCCAACCTTTTGCTGCCAAACAAGACAGGGAACATAGGAGACTTCTCAATTATGTGTAAAAACTTCTTCAGCTTCAGATCATGCTCCAACAATGCCCAAATATTCAATTTTAGAAAAAAATATAGGAAGAAATATACATTTCAATTATCTACATAGCATAAAATGATCATGTAAAGCACAAAAAACACAAGCTAAATTAAACAAACTACAATGTGAACAAATCAAAATTATACTTAGTCCAAATAACATGTACATAAGCACAAGCTAAATTACTTGCTTATTTTAGTGGCACAAAATTTTTGTCTTCAGGAGGCGAAGCCTGAAAAGAAGCAGATGAAATGAGTTGAAAAAGGGATCAGTTCAGCACAATTCAATTTATATTTATAGGAAGCAAAATATAGAATTGAAATCTTTTAAAGAGAATATGAATCATGCCAAATATGTCCATGGATAAGATTCATTAACAAATTTAAAACCTCAATGAACCATACGAAAAAAGGAAAAGACCTTTTGTAACAAAGTAGAATCTAACAAATTGCAAGTCACTCGCAAAAATATTGTAAATGCACGAAAATACCATATTACTAATGAATAAGACTAACAAAGGCCCACCTCATAGGTGAAAGGACCTTTTAACGTGTCATGAGTCCCAATTGCAACTAATGTTCTTCGCCTAAAACATGTTATGATATCAGCATTGCAAGGGAGAAAAACTACATAAATATTCGGCGATCCTTCCAGAAACAATAAGAAAATGAAAAATTAAATAAATCATACTATTACCTGCAAATCTTTCGATGAAGTTTATCTTGTAGATCTATGAAGCTATTGTAACTTGCTTCATCAATTGTAATATCTCTCAAAACAGCACATACAACATACAACCTCATTTTTGCTCTTCTAATCTCTTCCAAAAAGATTCAATCAAAACCAAACCAACAGCTACTCCATTACACCTTTGATGTACCATCGAAATTTCACTTCAACTCTTTTTCTTTGCCTTTTCAATAAGTTATTAAGCTATTTAAGTTATTAGAACCATTACAATTTCTAAACAAAATGGTATGAATATTTTTGAAAATTGGAAGCAACAAACTTTCATACACCTACCATGTGTACAGAACTGCCACAAAAATTGGATTAGATTTTTTGTATTCTACTTGTCTACATGGTCAGATCAGAAACATATCATCAAACCTACCAAAAAAGAATCCCACAAAAATAAATTATTATTGGCAATAACCTTCTTCAGCCCAATGCCCATTCATAATCATCCACAAAACAAGTATTGTGACTTGATTATAGATTATTCAAATCATCAAGAACAAATGATACCCAAATTTCACATCTACCGAAATTAAAGCAAAAAGCTATAGTCATCCTTCGAATTTTTCAGATTTGAGACTCCAATAACTCCACAACTCAAAATCCCTAAATTCTAATGCATGAAACTTCAAAATTAAAACTTTTAAAATGGAAGAATAAGAAGAACCGAAAAATATAAATGAACATGAACGTACCTATGATGCCGAGAGTTATTATTCCAACAATGAAGATTGCAAGTTGAACTCCTTTCTTTTCAAAATCGAAATCGAAATCCAAATCCATGGAGGTCTCTTTATGTTGGTACAGGAAGCCTATAAATTAGAATAATGGGATCAGGATGTGTAAAGGAGTTATTTTTAAGGTCATCAGAGTTCAAGATATTTGATCGACGGAGGTACATGGAAAGAAAATTCTTTGCTTTGGATCGAAAGAGATGAATTTGTTAAGAAAACCAGTTAAAAAGTGAAATGCACCATTTGGCAGCCTTGAAAGAAGAACCATCGATGCCTTGTAGAAGAAGATCATCCACTTTTCCTCTCTTATATCGTGCTTCTCTTCCCCATCTGTCTCCACCGAAGACCGTAAAGCTTTACTCAATCACGAGGAAAAACAGATGTGTGATTCCAACAACATTCATCAACGCGGTGGCAGTGAAACACCGATAGGGGTAACCTCACCGTCGAGATGGTGAGGTAGGGATGTTGGAGCGACTAAGAGAAAAATATGGAGACCAGGGCTTGTTTGAATAGGGGATCCTAGACATTGGGGATTTTAGCTCTAAAACATTTTATTAATATTTAATATAAAACATTTTATTAAAACACTACCGACGGCTTACCGACGAAAAGAAACTGTAGCAAAATCTATAACTCCTCAGCCTTAAAATTTTTCGTATTTATTTACCGACGGATTTAATTCTGTCGATAAATCTCCAAAGATTTTTGTATTACTAATGGAAGGTCGTCGCTACATCAATAAAAATGAGAAAATTAGTTACCGATGAACGTAACCGTCGGTAAAGCGATCGCTAATGGTTGGTGCAATATTTCTTTCCAAATATAGCTACAAATTATCAATTCCATCGGTAAAAATATTGTCGTTTATCAAATTTATTGTTTTTACCTACGCATTTTCAATTTGGTCGGTAATTCGTCGGTAATATTTTAATTTTATCTACAGAATATGAGCCGTCGGTAAAATCAATTTTTTTTGTAGTGACTATTTATTTTAATGTACATGAAAAAAATATAGTTTATTGTATTTTGTGAAAAGAAAATAGAGTGTATTAAGTTTTGGTAAAAGAAAATATACTTTATTTATTTATTTACAAAAGAAAATACATTGTATTTTAAATTTTTTAAAATACAGTGTATTTAAGTTGTATTAAAACTAATAAATTGTATTTAATTAAGGTTCAAAATTAATACACTGTATTTTGTTTTTATAAATTTTAATACACTATATTGAGTTTTATCAAAAGATAATGCACTATAGTGAGTTTTATGAAAAGAAAATACAGTGTATTATCTTTTGATGGAAATTCAATACACTGCATGAGAGTTTATAAAAAATTGAAAACACTATTTATTTTGATGCATATGAAAAGAAAATACATTTTATTGTGTTTTTTAAAAGAAAATACAATATATTGAGTTTTGAAAAAAGAAAATACACTGTATTTATTTTCGTACAAATGAAATACATTGTATTTATTTATGTACAAATGAAATACAATGTATTTTTGTTTTTATAAAATTTTAATACAATGTGTTTTGTTTGTATGAAAGCTAATAAACTGTATTTAGTCCAGGTTTAAAAATTAATACACTATATTGAGTTTTATCAAAAGATAATATACTGTATTGAGTTTTGTGAAAAGAAAATACAGTGTATTATCTTTTGATGAAAATTCAATACACTGTATGAGAGTTTATAAAAAATTGAAAACACTTTTTATTTTGATGTACATGAAAAGAAAATATACTTTATTGTATTTTGTGAAAATAAAATATAGTATATTGAGTTTTGGTAAAAGGAAATACATTATATTTATTTATGTACAAAAGAAAACACACTATTTTAGTTTTTAGAAAATTTTAATATAGTGTATTTAGTTTGTATGAAAGCTAAAAAACTATATTTAGTTCAGGTTCAAAAATTAATACATTGTATTTTAACTTTATAAAGTTTAATACACTAGTTTGAGTTTTATCAAAAGATAATACACTATATTGAGTTTTGTGAAAAGAAAACACAGTGCATTATATTTTGATGGAAATTCAATACACTATATGAGAGTTTATAAAAATTGAAAATACTATTTATTTTAATGTACATGAAAAGAAAAATAGTTTATTGTGTTTTGCGAAAAGAAAATATAGTGTATTGAGTTTTGGTAAAGGAAAATACACTGTATTTATTTATGTACAAAAGAAAATACACTATATTTTAGTTTTTATAAAATTTAATACAATATATTTAGTTTGTATGATGCCAAAATAGCACAAGTTTGCCACATATCCTTAATTGTCAAGTCATCAGTTTTAAAATACATGCATAATATGATATAAAGCTTAAAAGTTGTATAAAATACATGAAATTTGAAAATATAGTTGCATTTGCAATGTCTAACCATGAGCAAATTACTATAATAGTGGGATGCTTCAATACATGAAATTCAAAAATACAGAAAAAGAAAAACTGCATAATAAGTTTCGCCTGCCCAAAGGACAAAACTACACATATGAACTCATATAATTTATCATCCATGCACCTTCTGATCATTAATGCTAGACTCAGGCTTATAATTTTATATTCAACTCATTTTAATAGAATTCATTCGAAGTTCCCTCTTGTTTTCCCATCTGTCATAGAGTAAAGGAAATTGAGTTAAAGTTAAAAATGGGCAATTGTTCTTTACTGGCCTTCTATATAAAGAGATGGATAAGAACTTTTTCATAATAACCCCAATTAAGAAAATATAGTAGTGCAAAAATTAAGGTTACAACAAACTTGAACAAAAGTTGTATTTTTACCCTTTAAAGTCTACAAAATCATAGGGTAGATCATTTGCATTGTTTGCCAATTTTAATCCTTGGTTATCCTCAACTGTTAACAACCTAGGACGAGATGAATAAAAGCTTCTATGATGTTTGGATGCTGTAGAAGAAACCATTTCCAGATTATAAGACTTTGATTACAGCTGGTGCATGCCACCCTTTTTAACTTCAATTCCTTAACCCATATCATATAAGAGGGCAAAGTAAGATGAAGAAAAGAGATCGCAAATTAATTCAAAGAAAGAAAGCAGAAGAGAGATGACTTGTAAATTGAATCATCATCACCAGCACTTGCATCAAGACAACAAACTAGAGCGATAATCGGAAGATGAGCAGTGGCTATAGCTTTTGGTAGTAAAGCGAAGGCAAGAAAGAGAAAAGAGGGAGAATTGGAGGAGAGAGAAAGAAGCTACTTGAGAGGAGTTGAAAAATAGAAAATAAATTATAAAAGGGGTATTTTTGAAAGTTAAAAGCATAAAAATATAAAAATGATAACATTTAAAAATGATTTAGTATTTTTGAAAAGAAGAATTAAAAATGTGTTAAATCACATAATTTCCTCGAGAGTATTAATCAAATGAACATCCAAAGGTTTTTTTTTGAATAAGGTCATTGAGGACCTTAGCCAAGGCCCACATCTGACCCCGAATCTTCCAAAACTATCACTTCTCCAATCATCAAATGCCGAGTAATCCACAACATTCGAGATTTTGGCCAAACAAATTTCAAGTAATTTATACAGAAATGCCATAAAAAAGTTCATATTTGCACTCCTACATCTCCCAACTTTCTTAAATATCATTTTTATTTTTTTCATAATTACCATTTTTTAAATTTTCTCTTTAAAAAATGCATCACATTCCAATTTAAAAGTACAACTATTTTGAACTATATTTGATTTCTTTCAATTGGTTTTGATTATTCAATTTCTCTTTAGATCATTTTCTACAATATTATAATGCTATCATCCTCATTCATTTCTTAAACTTATAAATTGCAAATTGTAAATTGAAAATCTCAGTCCATCTGTGAGTTTACATTAGTTCCACATTCTATTTTTTTTCTAATCCATTTTTTTATCATTGATCTCTAACAATTACAAACATGCAAAATTTCTCACAATTGACTTCTAATTGATATTTGATGTTGTTGATAATTATTATTACTATAGCTATATTTTGTTGAGATTTTTTAGATTTCTAATCTTCATCTAAAACTTATTGCGCACCACTTGTTTGATAGAATGCTTGTGTGAAACTAGATACGTACATACTACTTTAATACATTGTTTACATAAGGTGTACATGTATACACTTGTGTAAAGTGTATATAGTGTATACAATGTATATTTTAGAAATATAATAAAAATAGTAAATGAAGGGTTCTAGATTCCAAAATAGATTTTAAAGTGGGTGAAATGTAGTATTTAACTACAAATACAATACATAACACATACCTATAAGAATAAATAGCACAATCCATTCAAAACACACAGTAAACCTTTAGGAAATATATTAGAAAGAAGAAAACAATATAAAATTGAAATTGATAAGTGAATAGTTGCTAGCAACCTAAATTAAATCCATCTCTACTAAAAGAGTATATATATAAACAACAATCAAAATACAAAAAAAAGGAATGTAAATGCATCGTGGTTTGTTCCAAAATCTAAAACCCCATAATTTCCTCTGTATCATTTGCCAACAACAACTATTTTAATCCAAGATGCTTATATAACCTACTCTTTCATTACCCTTATCTCAAAGCACTCAATGCATACAATAAAGAGGAGTAAAATAAAGAATATCCAACCTAAAGGATACAAAATAGTCCAAAATAAGAGGTTTTCTCGAAAATCGTAGAGAAATAAAATCCCATAGTATAGAAAATAACCCAAAAAAGAAAAAAAATAGGTGAGATATGTAAATGAGATAATAAAACAAACCACAAACTAAAACCAAACAAACAAGATAATACACTATATTGAATTTTGTGAAAAGAAAACACAGTGCATTATATTTTGATGGAAATTCAATACACTGTATGAGAGTTTATAAAAATTGAAAATACTATTTATTTTAATGTACATGAAAAGAAAAATAGTTTATTGTGTTTTGCGAAAAGAAAGTACAGTGTATTGAGTTTTGGCAAAGGAAAATATACTGTATTTATTTATGTACAAAAGAAAATACACTATATTTTAGTTTTTATAAAATTTAATACAGTATATATAGTTTGTATGATGCCAAAATAGCACAAGTTTGCCACATATCCTTAATTGCCAAGTCATCAGTTTTAAAATACACACTACAAAAAAACTGCTGATTAGCGACGGAAAATTCCGTCGCTAATTAGCTATTTTCCGTCGCTAATTAAAATTAGCGACGCCGCAATGAACAGTCGCTAATAGGCCAGTCGCTAATATATTAGCGACGGATTTCAAAGTCAGTTGCTAATTTAGCGACGAAATATTTCGTCGCAAATATTTTTTTTTCGTCGCTAATTTATATTCCTAATTAATCACCGAAGTATAATAATAATATTTAGCGACTAAATTTTCCGTCGCTAAATAAAAATTTAGTGTAAATTTAGCGACGAAAATTTGTCGCTAGTTTGGTCGCTAATTATTTCCGAAATTATATTTATTACATATTAGCGACAGTTTTCTGTCGCATATCCGTCGCTAAATTATTGCATAATTTAATTTTTTCTTTTGCTGTATTTGAATTATAGCATAATGAAATTTTTTTTGGTTGTATTTATTAATTTTTCAACCTGTATACAATAATGACAGTACACGTACACATATATATATTTATTCCAAATCATAATATGTTCCAAAACACACACATATATATATAAGTAATTGAAATCGTACATAATGTTATCAATCTCTCTTAAAGAGTACAAAAAATACTAATAATATCATCCTAAATAACACCAATAATGTCATCTAAATAAAATAATAAATCCGAATAAGAAAGTCATCTAAATAAAATAATGGCATGAAGGGCCTTCAGGATCTAAATCCAAAAGCATTAGGTCGCCTTCCTTGATATTGCTTCATTCCAGTTATGCTGGTTCGCTGGGCAGAGACCTAATGAGAAAAATGATCCATCACCAGCCATACAGGAACTTTCAAAGAGCATATAGCGCCAACAAGAACAAATGAAAATACCTTTAACTGATAAAGATTCCTAAACAGGACTTTGGTTTACTAATTTTTCATTTATATTTCAACTCTGGTTGTGAAACATTTGTCCAGACATTCACAAACTGTGACAGCACTCAGGAAGTGGTGGCCACAACACTTCCCTAACCTATTAGCTGATAAAAAGCACTATAGTAGTTCAAAAAAATACCTAGGAAGTGGTGGCCACAACACTTCTCCAACCCTTAAAGAAGTTGTATTTTAGTGAATAATGCAAATAAGTATGTAATAACTAATAGATATAGACCCTAAACATCTTATACCCATAAACAAGTCGAGGATTTTGTGAAGTGGAAGAAATTTTCACTTTTATGTTTGCAGATTTTCACTTCCAACTAACAAATGACAAACCCAAACAATCCAAGAATGCAAAAATTTAACTAATGCTGCCAATATTAGGAAACATTACCCTAATGCTCTAACAGCAGTTACCCAACTGCCTTCACTTGACGGAAGAAGACCAAGGCTTCTAGTGTTCTTTGTTTAGGTGGCACAGTTGATAGCTGACCAATCTGCATAAAAACAATGTCCAAAATAACTAGAAGCCCTCAGTGTATATAATTCTCTACATTGATAAATGATTTGTGTGTAACATTTATTAAAACACCTGAATCTCGATTATACGAGAAGAAGAAGTGTATTTGCGAGCTTCAGTGTCATCATAGAAAATCTCAGGTGGTGCTAACAATTCAGGCCGACTTGACATCTCTGAGCTTAACAACTAAGACCAAGAGAACAAGTTTCGATGAAGAAGACAAATGTGGCGGCTGGACAGTTTCCCATGTCTCATAGTGTAACCCAACATTCTTGAACAATGAAGAAATTAGTCAATAGTGGAAATATTTTTTGAACTATTGTCCTCTAGATAAGTTTAAGTCATTAGCATTGTGATTGAGGAATTAGAAGGGAACTAACCGGTATTTGTTCCAGCACGTAAATTGATCGGTCCTATAAAGGTGAATTGCATGTTCTCTCTGGTTCCAAAGACTGATCCTGTAATTATAAAGCAGAATTGCTGAATTTAACTTGTTTAATATAAAAAAAGAAAACATATCTAACTAGTGACAATTATCAAAATTTCAAGTGTTATTTGGGATAAAAGATTTATTGAGTTGTTAATTATTCCTGGTCTTTGGCATTTTATTAGGTTGATTTGCCAATTTCCCATCTTTTTGCTTCATGATTCTATGAATAATCAACTAACTCCCTGTCAAATATGCAACTTCTGTAAATAACAATTTATACATGGAAAGAAAAGAACTAAATCACATATATATATAGTAATAGTGAAGATTTATATTTACATCAAGTATCCAAGCTATTTTACATGCTTGGAGAGGCAACGAATGCCAATTTCCTCTTGTTAAAATTCAGAAAAAAAATGTTGGATAACAGCAAATGCCAGTTTGGCTGGACTCACCATCTAAGTTGGTAGCAGGTCCTTCCCTAAACTGGATAATAGCGATGCAAATCCCATTTACCACCGTGAATAGATATTACACCGTGAAATCAAATTAAGATGAACTTTCTATAACACCAATTCCAACTTCTAATTAACAAATAATCTGAAAATAAAAAGCACAATGCATATTATATAGTTTAGGTCTTTAATACATTCAATTATTCACAAATATTCAACATATGGTACCTTCACACTAAAAGAAACCAAAAAAGAAAAAGAAACAAAGCAAGAACTAAGAATAAGTTATCTGAAGATCAAGAGACGGAGAATTGATGAAAGAACTTAAATTATCAAAAACATCACTCATCCAAAAAGCATATTGAGTAAAAGTTCATTTTCTGTTAGAAACAGAAAATACCAAAATACAAAAAAGCAAACAGAAAGAAGAGTGGGCACAGACTAGGGTGAACTAAAGAATGCACACTCAACCCAACACCACCATCTTTTCTTTTTGCCCCTAAACAGGATGGATTTTACAGATTTGAATTTAAAAACTATAAATAAATGAAAGACTTTTTACATGTGGGCAAGGATGGAGAAAAGAATATGGGCAAAAAAAATGATTCGACTTTACAACCAAAATATGACTAACCAGAGGGATCATATATAAGGAAGGAGAAAGAAATGTGAGGCTTATAAACCTAATTCTGATAAAATACAATCAGTCGAACAAATAAAGTTGCGCAGACTCTCCTACCCAAGACATGCACAATTTATGAGAAGATACAGGCATGCATGTGCTTATAGAAACAAAGGAGACTTATTGGGCACAGATCATTAGTGATTTCATCATATGATATTATGTATTTCTGATGTATAACCTGATGAATAAGACAAGAAAATAAAATAAATAACACATCGCATAACCATTATTTGAATAAAAAATGTCATTGGCATACCAAAAATCCAACAGCCCGTCTGATGTGTTTTAGTTCATCCCAAGATGAACCAGCGTACTGCATTCAAAAAAAGGAAAAACATGAGAATCAAAGACATTAAAAAACTGTAATATGCCTTTACAGAATTAGCAAAAGAAATGATGAACCAAGATGAAACTGACAGGATAAAGCACATAAATTACCTCTTTTTTTGCTTGACAGCACCATAGCTCTTACTCTGGGATGTGAAGGACTAAAGTTTACTGAAACTGGTAACTGGTGGTTGGGGTTGAGACAAGGCAGTCCAACAACACAGCAAAGTGAAGCACGACGACTTTTTTCAATTGATCTATGATGCTAAATCGGTTATGCAACAATATGTCTCCTCAAACTACTTGCACTCTTCACATTTATTTACTTAAATAATCAATTAACAAAAATAATTGATTTTTTGTATTTAGTCAAGTATGCAAACACTCTTCACATTCCTATGCAATTGCCCTATGTTGTTCAATTATCCAAAGTTGAAAGCGAGACAAAACTCTGTTTCAATTCTCAAAATGGTTAGAAAATGCATAGAATTATTTAAATTATTTTTCAATTCTCAACCAATCACACAACATGTTTCACTTAATAAAATGTCTATCTTAATTATTTTGATAAATTTGGAGGCACAAATTATCTAATTCAGTGATATTTTATATTATTTAAAAAGTTCAACAGCAAGAAAATAACTTTAACCCAACTTTAAAACAAGCAGTTAAATAATTCTTAGTTGATAAGTTATCCAAGTTAACGTGCACGTTCAACACACAAATTCACTGTACACAAAACCTAAAAGAAAAAGCCCAAGATGCGAAAGGGAACGAGCATCCTCTTTTAGTCGAAGAACTATCTAAAACAGTAAACGAGAGTATAAGAAAATGTAAAACCTAAGATTAAAGAATCCTGTTAAAACTTTCCCATAAAAAGCAAAATGAGAATAATAATTCAAAAGAGAGCAAATCTTCAATAATACGTTAAATCAAGCAGAAGAATAATAATTCAAATAGAAAAAATGCAAAATATCCCTGAGCTTGATTACGTTTCCCAGGAATCTCTTTATATTTGGTTGGTCCACATGGGAAGACTTTATTAACACTCTAGTTTTTCTGGCATAAGGAACTTGATACCAGCCCCAGATTACATGAGTAGACATCAATTTGGTAGAGATTCTGCCCCTCATCAACTAAGAAATAAGAGCAGAGTGCCTAGACAACATTAAGACCATAATTACTGCCACATTTATGACACTCATCCCAGAAAAATTGTGCTACTTAAATTTAAGATTCCTCACTAAATGCTCAATATCAAATAATCAACAAGTGTTTAAGAAATTTGGCTTCCACACAATCCAAGTTATGTCTTCCTAAAGCAGAATTCCATATCTAATTATGTATGCGTAAGGAAAGTAAAAACCAATGCTGGCTTTATCAAAAAAAAAATGCTCCCACCAGCAAAGACTGGCAACGACAATTGATGACATATCTTTTTATTGCTGAGTACTAATTGACCGTGTGCAAAAATAGGAATATCTAAAGCAGCATGTGCAACCACTAAACATTAATTATTCATATGAAAGCAACATACCTGAGGCTGCCAATATTGACTGTAAGGTGTTTGTACATATCCCCTTCTACAAAAGGATGTACATATACCTGCACGAAAGGGCAAATTAAAATCAATAATTTTTAAAATATCATGAGTATAGTAAAATTGGTAAATGAACAACTATTATTGAACTTCTGTGGCTATAGAAATAACTATGAAGTCAACCCCATATTACAATTACACAAGAAAACCAATGTAGTAGTACCAAAATAGAAGAATAGATTATAAGAGATTAAAAGTCTTCAACTTAGAATAATCATGATATTTTGCATTATTTCTTAGATACTCAGCAGTCTGGGCATGAAAAACTACCATGTAAATTAGAATACATCTTCTACTGGAAAAATGCTAGTTGTTACCATATCTTAGATATTCATGAGGAGTGTAGGCAAGATTTGTGTTGTAACTTTTCCCATCCTTATTACTTTTCATCATTCCAAAACATGAAAGTCATGGATCTCCACCCAACAAGGTCCATTAATTGAAATTGGTACCAACCCATGTAGCCTATAAAAGCTTTTGAATAATCCAAAAATTATAGTGCAAATAAATATTTATGTCAAATTATGGGAAAGAAATACCTCATCGAATAGAAGTCTATATGCATTTAGATCATGGTATAGTAGACAGCCTTGAGAACTGCAATAATCTATGGCTTCAGCAATGTTGAAGGCTACTCTCAGCTGCATAGCCCACTTAATGATTTGATTTTCCTTTATGAAGAAATTGAAAAGAAACATGGTTTATTAAGTCTACAGAAATATTAATGAATCCAAAGACCATACTTTTGAGATTTTGTTTAACTAAGAAAATTGAACCAAGTGGCATCGAGTTCAGTTTGAATATGTTGCATATTGTGTTACTTTGTTTACAAATCTCAGCTAAACAATTTCATAGCAGTAGTAAAGTGGAGATAATAAATTGAGAAAAGGAAATACAGAGAGAAAAAACGAATTGAGAAAGAATACCTTAATCAATAGAAAGAAAGAAGGAGAGCTTGAGGGAGATTGAATCTGACCTGTTCTTTGCTAACATATCTCTTCTTCTAAGTGACCTAAAGAAAATCATTTTTAATGTGTAATTTTACAGAACCATTACATGAATTGAAGAGAAAAGAAACTCACCTCGTGCAGTTTCTGAAGCTTTATCGATTTCAAAAACCGAAATCCTGAATAGAAACACAAATCTTCAAATGGGTTAGAGGTTCGAGGATCTAAAGTTGAAGAAATCAAGAATGGGAACGGGAACGGGAATGGGAAAGAAGAAGAAGAAGAAGAAGAACAGCTTACTGAGAAGTGGCGACGGAAGAGGAAGCAGAGGCTGAATTGTTTAACTCGGAGTTAACAGATAGGGACTGCATCGCTTCGGATGGCGGCATTTTCTCCTCCTCCGTTGAGCAAGTTGACTCCGACCTAGAGATATAGAAAAACGGCTGTTGGCTGTGTCACTGTGAGAAAGAAGAGAAGAAAGACATCTGAAGAAGTTAGGGACTTAGGGTTTCAATTGGGGTATCATCATAGACAATGGAAAATATGTAAATAATTAGAAAACAAGAGATAATAATAATTCTCATAATAATAAAATAACTAATAAAAATAAAATATTTATTAAAAGATAAAAATTTTAAAATAAAATTTATTTAACAATGCTTAATAAAATATCATTATCTATGATAATAATATAAAATGAGTTCATAAATATATGCATTAATCCTTAATCTTATTTAAAATTTTAGGGTAAAATGAGTTACTTTATATGAGATGAGACAAGTGTCATGTACAAAATATATTGATTATTTATTTTGAAAAGAAAATAAAAAAACATTTGCAAGAATGACAAGCAATTCGAAAAATAATTAAAAAGGGATATGGATGGAATTTTTATTATATATATATTAGAACAAAATTGAAATTTTTAAAAATTCATTAAAAGAGAAGACAAATTTTCTTATTCCCGGGAAAGCACTTTCAAGAAAAGTCATAAGTGGATAACTTGTTCCAAAAACTTCTAATGAGTGAAAACTTTTTTAAAAATTTAGCCAAACACATTCAAAAGTGACTTATTAAATTTAAAAGCCATTCTTGACTTTCCTAAAGGCCGGCCAATCATTAACTGTGCTAAAACCCTATTTAAATTGGAGACAAGGGGAGTTTTACAAAACTACCCAAAAAACAGAGCTCCCTATTAAAAATGCCTCCGTCTTTTCTTCCTTTTTAACATTACCTTTTTTTAAATTTCTATTTTTAAAAATACCACTTTTTTAATCTAAGACACTCCAATTTAAAGTGACTTATTAAATTTAAAAGCCACTTCCTCACACTTCCAATCCGTCGATCATAAACTGAACTTACAGATCACAAAAACTGAACTTACAGATCATAAAAACTATTCTTCACCTTCCAAAATTAACAACAAGGAGTTTCAAACGTACTTACCAAAAATCAGGCCAATCTAACGGTAAATGATTTTCTGATCGTTTTCATATACAAAACTAATCATTACGTAAAAAATCCAGAAAATAGCCTCTTTTTTGCAACAAAAATTGAACTTACAGACCTTAAAAACTAATCTTTACCTTTCAAAATTAACAACAAGGAGTTTCAAACGTACTCACCAAAAATTAGGCCGATCTAACGGTAAATGATTTTTCGATCGTCTTTACATACAAAATTGGTCATTATGTAAAAAATCCAGAAAATAACCTCTTTTTTGCAACAAAAACTGAACTTACAGATCTTAAAAACTAATCTCCACCGTCCAAAATTAACAACAAGGAGTTTCAAACGTACTCACCAAAAATCAGGCCAATCTAACGGCAAATGATTTTCCGATCGTTTTCATATACAAAACTAATTATTACATAAAAAATCCAGAAAACAGCCTCTTTCTTGCAACAAAAATTGAACTTACAGACCTTAAAAACTAATCTTTACCGTTCAAAATTAACAACAAGAAGTTTCAAATGTACTCACCAAACATTAGGCCGATCTAACGGCAAATGTTTTTTCGATCGTATTTACATACAAAATTGGTCATTATGTAAAAAATCCAGAAAATAGCCTATTTTTTGCAACAAAAATTGAACTTACAGATCTTAAAAACTAATCTTCACCGTCCACAATTAACAACAAGGAGTTTCGAACGTACTCACCAAAATTCAGGCCAATCTAACGGTAAATGATTTTCCTATCGTTTTCATATACAAAACTAATAATTACGTAAAAAATCCAGAAAATAGCCTCTTTTTTGCCACAAAAATTGAACTTATAGACCTTAAAAACTAATCTTTACCGTTCAAAATTAAAAACAAGGAGTTTCAAACGTACTCACCAAAAGTTAGGCCGATCTAAAGGCAAATGATTTTTCGATCGTCTTTACATACAAAATTGGTCATTATGTAAAAAATCCAGAAAATAGCCTCTTTTTTGCAACAAAAAACTGAACTTACAGATCTTAAAAACTAATCTTCACCGTCCAAAATTAACAACAAGGAGTTTCAAACGTACTCACCAAAAATCAGGCCAATCTAACGGTAAATGATTTTTCGATCGTTTTCATATACAAAACTAATCATTAAGTAAAAAATCCAGAAAATAGCCTCTTTTTTGCAACAAAAACTGAACTTACAGATCTTAAAAACTAATCAATTATTATCTTAAAAACTGAACGTACAGGTCATTATGGATAAATTTTTAAAATTACTAAAATGCCCCTACCAAATTTCATCATTTTATCCTTGTATTCAAGGATAATTTTATAAATATATATTTTAAATTTTTTAATAATTTCAAATTTGCTCAAAATTTTAACAAAATAAAAATAAAATATAAATTTTTCATAATCATTTTAAATGAAATAATAAACTTTATATTATTATTATATAAATATTTATATTTATTATTTTTCATAATATGACTATATAATACTTATAACAATTACTTTATTATTATTATTATTAAAATGCAATTTTTTTAAATAAATAAGTTTATAGTTGGGGATAATTGATAAAGAAATCAATAGAATTCCTAATAATTTAATATTTGATTTAAATTTTATAAAATAAAAATTAATTATAAATTTTTTTTATTATTATTTTGAATGAAATAATAAATTTTATATTACTATTTTATAAATATTTATTTTTTAATCATGAACACGCAAATATATAATAATCGTAACAATTAGTTTATTATTATTATTATTAAAAATATAAGTTTTCTAAATAAATAACTTTAGATTTTGGTATAATTGATAAAAAATTATTATCAACTTATAAAATAATTTCTAATTTTCTGTTACAAAATAAAATATTTATTTCATATGATCTATATTAAAATTACTTAAAACTATACATAAATTATGTGAGTGAAATTAAACAAAATTATTTCTTAATTTATTTGCGACGGATTAGCGACTAAATACTTCCGTCGCTAATTATATTACTCTAACAAATTACTATTAGCGACAGAAAATTTCCGTCGCTAAACCGTCGCAAAAAAGGAGCTATATTTCCCTCCAAAATTAGCGACTAAAATGTCCGTCGCTAAATTTTCTGGAACTAATTTATGAATAAAAAATTATAAAATTTAGCGACGGATATACTTCCCGCCAATAATTAGCGACTGTTTATTCATTCCGTCGCTATTTCGTCGCAAAAAAATCGAAACTATTCTTCTCACGACGGATTTATAAAACAGTCGCTAATCCGTCGCAAAATTAGTGACGAAAATTGTGCCGTCGCTAATTTTAGTCGCTAATTGGCAGTTTTTTTTGTAGTGTACATGCATAATATGATATAAAGCTTAAAAGTTGTATAAAATACATGAAATTTGAAAATATAGTTGCATTTGCAATGTCTAACCATGAGCAAATTACTATAATAGTGGGATGCTTCAATACATGAAATTCAAAAATACAGAAAAAGAAAAATTGCATAATAAGTTTTGCCTTCCCAAAGGACAAAACTACATATATGAACTCATATAATTTATCATTCGTGCACCTCCTGATCATTAATGCTAGACTCAAGCTCATAATTTTATGTTCAACTCATTTTAATAGAATTCATTTGAAGTTCTCTCTTGTTTTCTCATCTATCATAGAGTAAAGGAAATTGAGTTAAAGTTAAAAATGGGAAATCGTTCTTTACTAGCCTTCTATATAAAGAGATGGATAAGAACTTTTTCATAATAACCCCAATTAAGAAAATATAGTAGTGTAGAAATTAAGATTACAACAAACTTGAACAAAAGTTGTATTTTTACCATTTAAAGTCTACAAAATCATAGGGTAGATCATTTGCATTGTCTGCCAATTTTAATTCTTGGTTATCCTCAACTGTTAACAACCTAGGACGAGATGAATAGAAGCTTTTATGATGTTTGAATGCTATAGAAGAAACTATTGCCAGATCATAAGACTCTGAGTACAGTTGGTGCATGGCACCCTTTTTAACTTCAATTCCTTAACCCATATCATATAAGAGGGCAAAGTAAGATGAAGAAGAGAGATTGCAAATTAATTCAAAGAAAGAAAGCAGAAGAGAGATAACTTGTAAATTGAATCAACATCACCAGCACTTGCATTAAGATAACAAACTAGAGCGATGATTGGAAGTTGAGCGGTGGCTATAGCTTTTGGTAGTGAAGCGAAGGTGAGAGAGAGAAAAGAAGGAGAATTGGAGGAGAGAGAAAGAAGCTACTTGAGAGGAGTTACAAAATAGAAAATAAATATATGAAAAGGGGTATTTTTGAAAGTTAAAAGTGTAAAAATATAAAAATGCTAGCATGTAAAAATGATTTAGTATTTTTGAAAAGAAGAATTAAAAATGTGGTAAATCACGTAATTTACTCAAGAATATTAATCAAATGAACATCCAAAGGTTTTTTTTTGAATAAGGTCATTGAGGACCTTAGCCAAGGCCCACGTCTAACCCCGAATCTTCCAAAACTATCACTTCTCCAATCATAAAATGCCAAGTAATCCACAACATTCGAGATTTTGGCCAAAAAAAATTCAAGTAATTTATACAGAAATGCCATAAAAAAGTTCATATTTGCACTCCTGCATTTCCCAACTTTCTTAAATATCATTTTTATTTATTTTTCATAATTACCATTTTTAAAATTTTCTCTTTAAAAAATGCATCACATTCCAATTTAAAAGTACAAATATTTTGAAGTATATTTGATTTCTTTCAATTGTTTTTTATTATTCAATTTCTCTTTAGATGATCTTCTACAATATTACAATGATATCATCCTCATTCATTTCTTAAACTTATAAATTGCAAATTGTAAATTGAAAATCCTAGTCCATCTGTGAGTTTACATTAGTTCCACATTCTATTTCTTTTCCAATCCATTTTTTTTATCATTGATTTCTAACAATTACAAACATGCAAAATTTCTCACAATTGATTTCTAATTGATATTTGATTTTGTTGATAATTATTATTACTATAGCTATATTTTGTTGAGATTTTTTATATTTCTAATCTTCATCTAAAACTTATTGCGCACCACTTGTTTGATAGAATGCTTGCGTGAAACTAGATACGTACATACTACTTTAATACATTGTTTACATAAGGTGTACATGTATACACTTGTGTAAAGTGTATATAGTGTATAAAATGTATATCCTTTTTGTGTATACACTATAAACACTTTACAAAAAGTGAATACGGTGTATACATAATATTTATACATTAGATACCCTTTTGTGTATACACTGTATACCTTTTTTGTTAAGTGTATACATTGTATATACCCTTCTGTGTGTACATCATATACACTTTGTACACGGTACCTTTTGTGTATACACTGTATACATTACAAATTATTTTGTTAATAGTATACTGAATCATTTATCATTCACATGCAAGAAATGATGCTTTTTGATTAAAACAATCGATGGATGACATAGTAATATTAGTTCAACATTAAGGAAATTGGAATGTTAATCAACTTGCAACTTTCAAAAATTGTTGGAAATAATATCAAAACAAATGAAGATTAATCTAGAAGATAATATCATTGACATGCATAAAGTATAAAGTTAAACATGAATATCAACCATTGAAAGTTGATGATGATATATCCCTTTTCTTTTACTTGGAGCTAAAGAAGAAAGAACAAGATTTTACCAATATCCTTTTTGCATTACAATGGTATACAATACTAAATTAGATAAGATGAAAACTCATTTTTTAACTTTTGAATTCCATGTAAAATGAAACTACATTATCTTGTTGTATTTTTTTTATCTCTAAATATTTTTATTTCTATTTTAGGTGATTGCTCAAATATAATGACAAATGAAATATTAGTTTTGAAAATGAAGCAGTAGTAATTGACAATGAAGAAGGAGCATCCAATACTTTAATTGATCAACATCTACCATTAGATGATACTATTATAAGCATGATGGAATACACGAGCCTTTGGAGCAAAAACATAGTTTATCAAATAACTAGTGACAACAAATATATTCAACAATGCAATGAAGAAAGTGAATTTGGAATCATAAGTAATAAAATACAACTAGATATTAGAGTGGAATAGATTTACGAAGACAAAGAAACTCTCAGAAAATCTCTGAGTTCTTTTTTTTTTTGCAACGAAGAATGATTTCTAATTTAAGGTGAAAAAATCATATTCTAGAAGGTACTTTATTGGTTGCTTAGATAAAAGTTGTAGTTTGTAATTAAAAGCATCAAAGTAAAGGAAGACAAGTGTGATTAAATCAAAAAATTTATATCTAATCACAACTACAATAAGTCAACCTTTACGAATGATATTATCAAAAAAAGTATATGAATGTCAAAACCATATATATTCTAGCAGATATAATACAACAAAATGAATATGGAATCAAATTAAATTATTTAAAAGCTTGGAGATCAAAGGCAACGGCTTTCAAATGCATCAAAGGTAAACTAGCTGATTTCTATGCACTTTTCCTTAAATGCTTATACATGATAAAAACTAAAAATGAAGGTTCTATTATAGAGCTGGAAACTCGAGAAGATAAGTCATTTCTTTATTTTTTTATAGCTCTATTTGCATCTATACAAGGCTGTGAACACTATACGCCATTGATAGTTGTTGATGATAATTTTTTAAAATCAACATATAGGGTCACGATGATCACAACATCAACACATAATGCAATTGGTAAAATCTTTTCATTAGCTTTCTACATTGTTGATTCAAAAATTGATGCATATTAGGAAGGATTTTTAATAAAATTTAGACAAATATATGGAGTATGACCTAGGATGTGCATCATATCAGATAAGCCTGAGAGATTGAAAATGCTGTGAAAAAAGTACATCAAGAATTTATTCATTGCATATATGTCTACCATTTCTTGAACAAATTGAAAAGAAAATTAAAAAAAATCCATAAAAATTAAGAAACTCTTATTTGGGGTTGCTGCATCATATATAGAAAAAGATTTTGAATATAATATGCATGACCTGGACAAGGTTGATCCACATATTATACTATATCTAGAAAAAATTGGGTATGAAAAATGGTCCAGATTATACTGTACGAGCAATAGAATTTCAAACATGATATCAAACATAACTGAGCTTATGAATGCAACAAACAAAGCAGCTAGAGATTTGCCAATTGCAGCATATTACTTGAGTACTTATGTACTTTAATTAAAAAATAGAGTTGCACAAATAGAGATATAACATTAGCAAACTTCACTAACCTACTTAAAAATCATGAAGATAAGTTGAAAAAGGACTACATTCTTTCATTAAAAATAAAGGTATGATCCTTAAACCTAATATTTATAAAACTGCTATACCTTGTGCACTAAATTTTCTAATTTATATATCCAATTTATTTTCTTTAATCATGTACATGCAACAGGTTCCAAATGGATGAAATGCCATATCCACTTGCATTAGCTAATAGGAACTTGAATCTTTATGCATATTGCTCATTATACTATACCAAAGATACAATGTTGGCAATGTATGAAGAAATTGTTATTCCAATTCTTGATCAAGACATATGGAACATACCTACAAACGTTCAAGATGAAGTTATTGTACCACCAAATGGAAGAGTAAAGTTTGGAAGACCAAAGGAGACAAGAATCAAAGCAATATAGGAAAATAAAAATAAAATAAAGTATAAAAAATGTGAAAAATATGGACATAATTGAAAAACATATTGAGATATTCCAAAAAAGAAGTAATATAGATATTTTCATTTTGATGTTTTATGTAAATTTACAATGATTTTAAAAAATAATACAAATTCACTATTCAAAATTGTATAAATTTCTAATGTTCATTATTATGTATGTATATATACCTTATAAATTTCACATAAAAATATTTTTTAGGTTATTTATATGTTTATACACTTGTACACAAGATAGAAACATCTACGAGAAATGAGATTTTTGAGATAAAGAAAAATAGAAAAAATTGTATTTTTTATATATCAAAATCTGTAAAATTAAAAGGGGCATTTTTGAGATGTGAAAATGCATAAATGAAAAATAAAAATAAAAATAAAAATAAACCACATTGAATTTTTAAAAATAAAATAAAAAAGAGGGAAAATAGTGTAATTTTTCAAAATTTAAACAAATTAATACCTATAAATTTCTTAGTTTCCATTGACAGATCATCATATAATCATCTTAGAGATTAATTCCAAATTCATGGTATTTTTCTCGGAGATTAATTCTAAGTTCGTGGTATTTTTCTCTTATTTTATGGGGTTTACAAGATCGTCAAGACTTTCCAACCGAATGAACTATATATATATATATATATATATATATATATATAGTATAAACACTACAAAAAAAAATTGATTTTGTCAATAGAATTTGGCTTTTTATCTATGGAAAATGCACTTATTAACAGATTTTCGATGGAACCATCGGTAAAATACGTGTTGGTAATAACTTGCTTATAAATTTTTTTGTCGGTAAAAGTTACTGAAGGATTTTACCTATGAAAATATAAAAAATCCGTCGATAATTTTGCAACAAAATCGATTGGTATTTTGTTGGTAATATTAATTCTTTTCCTTTTTTTTAAATGCATCATATGTTATTTCTCATTTTTTTGTGAACTTTCTGAAAGTCATATATTTCTTGTTTAATGGATTGCATGCTAAAGAAAAGGTGAAAACAAAGAATGTTTACAAAAATGAAATTGTTAATTTCTAAAGTGTTTATAATGGATAGAATAAAAGAATTGATGAAAAGAATTGATTCTAGAATAAATCATTTTAATAATAGAAACAAGAGGGCATGAAGAACTGTTAAATAAATTAGAAAATGAAATAATGATTATAGAAGGAATTGAATTATTATCTATTATAGATGGATATGCATGAATAGAACATTAAAATATTTAATAAATTGAAATAAAAAAATGGATAAATGATCTATTAAATTTCAAAAAAGGAATGCCATTAGGGTAAAAGTTAATATAATTTTAAGATCCAAAAATAATACAATCAATTCTTTTATTCTATCCATTATAAACACTTTAGAAATTTAACAATTTCATTTTTATAAACATTCTTTCTTTTTCCTTTTCTTTAGCGTGTAATCTTTCTAAGAAATAGAACCAAAAACTAGTACTATGCTTCCATTATTTTGCATGGACGATATAATATTAAATGATCCAGTAGATGCTATTCTAGGAGTAGTATCAGGAAATCTAATTTATAAGAAATTAAAATTTATATTAATACCAGACTTTTCGGTAATTCTACAAGATAAAAATATAGATAAATCATTAAATTCATATCATAAGTTACATAGGATAGAAATGGCAAGTGGATCTAAGGTAGTCTCTATAACATATAAGACAATATTAACTTCCAAAAATAATACTAGTATCAGAGCCTAGAAGCATTTACTGCTTGAAATAATGAGTGAAAATTTAATAATAAATGATTTAGAAATAAATTAGGAATATAGTTTTAATAGAGAAGTTATTGGAATTTTATATGAAATATATTTAGAAGAAATGGAAATATTATCATATTTAGAATATGAAATTTATTATATGAATATTTAAGATAAATAAATATATAATGTTAAGTTTAGTTATAAGAGAAACTTTCAATATAATATTTAAGGCATGCTTAGAAATTGATGGGAAAAATATAGGCGTGTGCATCGGTCGGGTTCGGGTCAACCCGAACCGAACCCGAATAACCCGAGACCTGAAATTTTAGAAATACTCTCACCCGAACCGATCCTACTAAACTGTCGGGGCCCTACCCGATTAACCCGAGTAATTTCGGGGCCCGACCCGAACCACCCGATTATTAATTTCATTTTAATTGATTAAACTAAAATTTTAAATAAAATACAATTAAATACCATAAAATATATTATAAAACTATAACAAAACATTTTAAAATTACATCAAACATATATTGCATAATAAATAATCATTAAAACAATAATAAAAATAAACATCCACAAATAACACTAACAATAATTAAAATAAACGTTCAAAGTAGCTTCCCATCAGTTGGTCTCCTAATCATGCAATTGATGGCTCCTATTGCCTGCAAAGTAGAAATCCAATTGAACTCACAAGTAGATGATATATATATATATATTGTGATCAATTTTCAATAAATGATAGGATGGCAAAATGCTAAAAAGTAAATATCACAAAGTAGAAATTCATGTACCTGCGCAATTGGATCAATCTCATCACAGAACTTAAGTCTAGCTTCCTTGTGAGGAATAGTATAACTGCATTTCAAATCCATCAAAAATTAACGCCTCTTTCAGACTGAATAATTGGCACTGCCACAGTAAAGGCAGTTCAAGAATTTTAGCTCATGCTATTCTCAACATCAGAAGAGATTATGCAGGATTTTTAAGAAAATCAACCTTTAGCTCAACATCAACAAAATCTGATCCCAATTCCATGGCTAGACGTGATGCTTCTACACGCTTACTTTCATCGCCTCCATACTCACCACCTTCCCCATTTGGTCTAAAAGGTAAACAATCCACAATAAATGTCAAAAACTTCAAAGAAAAAATTCAACTGCAAATAGTATTTTAGTAGAGTGCCCAAGTTAATAAATGCTAAGAAAGAACAAAATGGAAACTTCAATGCATCAGAGGTAACTTTACGATGTCCAAGATCTAAAGTGGTTGGAGTATTTAAAAAGAAGGGGGTCCAAAAAAAATTATAAGTTGATTAGTTACCATTGGTTTGTGAAGTTAAGTTTTCATTATTTAGGAAAAGTAGGAAGAAAAAACATCTCTAATATTTCCATTTCAGAATTATCTTATACTTTCCACTTCCTAAAGTAGAATATCAACTGAAAACTATAACTTAAAAAGCGAAAATATTAGCATTCTAATTGTTTTCGATGCACCAATGGGAGTAAATGGAAGTAGACATCAGAATTCCTAAACTTAGAATTCTAAAAATGGCATCTAGCTCAAAATATAGCGCCTAGGTATTGGTGCTCAATCTTCAGCCATAAAACATACGCCAATTTCTGATAGATTACCTATAAGTGATGAGAGTTGGTAAATAACTCTGCTTAATCAAGACCTCAAGATCCTGTCTAGGACTGAAATTTTCCAAGAAATCTACCTTTAACAAGATCGGCCCCAAGTTCTTTTGCCTTGTTGACTTGAACCAACAATTGATCAACTTACTTTGCCATTACAGGAGCACAGATCAATGTGGAATTTCTTCGGCCTCCATCAGCAATTTGAACGTCCACGGTACTCAACTTATCTGGCAAAAAAATTAAAAAAACATTAAATTTAAGAATGATAAAATTTTCAAAACAATAATAAAAATTAATAGTTCAGCATAATCCGTCAATGGTATTAATCAAGCTCATTAGAAGAACAGAAAATCAATTGCAACACTAACATTGAAAAACATATGTTGTTTGTGATTGCAGATATATGTACTAAGCTTTGCTACCAAAAAAAGTGAGAATAAAAAAAAAATTTTAAAAATTTAGGACCGTGATTTAAATTTTTCAAGAATAGAGAAACTAGAAAACCATCAATTTACTATAAGTTTATAACTATACCCTGTACCCAAACCGTCAAATTCAGCTAATTTGGATACTCATGCCAAAGACCAATAAAGTCAAAGCCAAACGCTTGATCTTCTAGTTCTAAAAACAATGAAATAAGAGATCAAATACTTCAATAATTAATGTGCCCATAAGCTAAAAATATTACCGGGAAAAGAGAGAGTTCCGGCGACGGCGGCGGCCAAACAATCTTAGGGCGGCAGAGAGGAGGGACCGAAGAATGAAAGCAGGGATTTTTAGAGGAGACGGCGAGAGAATGAAAAGAAATTAGGGTTTTTTGATTTATATACTGGGTGGTTGGTCGGGTTAGTCGATCGGACCGATTTTTGTAGGGGTTTCACCCGACCCGAACCCGAAATTTCCACAAACCTCTCCTCCGACCCGACCCCTACAATCCGCTTAATCCCACCCGATTTCATCGGTTCGGTTCGGGTTTGTCGGTTGATCGGTTCGGGTTCGATTTTTGCACACCCCTAGAAAAATAAAATATTATAGGGATAAAATGAGAGATATGAAAAAAGAATGTATGTTTATAGAGCTTAATAATATGAAAGAAGAATATATGATACCTAGATTCCAAGAAATAAAAATAGAATTAATAACAATAAAAGAAGAATTAGAAAAAGATATAAAAAAATTACAAAGAAAATAAATAAAGCTAGTCTAAAATTAAAGGAAGAATAGATGAATTCAGAGTACGAAATAATTAAAGAAAAAATAGCCAAAGAAATAAAAGAAAAAAGAGAATATAAATAAAAAAGCTATAAAACTATTAGAAGATACTCTTAAATATAGTAAAGAAGAACTACAAAAATTATTATATATTAAAGTTAATTTAGAATAATTTAAAAATGACTATAATAGAAAAATTTGGAAAATATTTAATTTTATTAAATTTAAGTAGTATAGAAGATATTGAATATATAATAGACGAAATGAATGATAAATAAGAGCTATATATAATAATGAATTGATTGACAAAACTCCACAAACCTTGAGGGAAAATGCAAAGAAAAGCAAATTTAATGAAAAATATTAAATTTACATTAATTAGAATAAAAGATAGATTTGAAGACTAATAATAAAAAGAAAGGAAAAATTTTAGGTACCAAAAGGTAATTATCTAGTATTAAAAGAGGAAGTTTTCAAGACAAGGGTTATTTTGCCCTAAAAATTAAATTTTAAGGATAACATTGCACCCAAAGCCTTTCTTTTTTTTGTGAAGTCTTATATTTCCTGTTTGTAGAAATAAACATGATAAATTCAATAGAAAAAGTCTATATTATATGTTAAAAGATATATATTAATTAACAAGTTCAACATCCAAAATTAATATATACATCTTAACTCCTGTACAAGCAATTCCAATACCAATATTATGCATCATATTTTGTAGTAGTGTATAAAAAGTTATTTAAGATTTTATTTGTATAAGTATTGCACAAATTACAATACCAAAGAAAAAAGATTTATAAACATACGATAAAACAATTCATTACATATAGTTCACAACCACTAAGGTGTACCATGGCTGTCAAGGGTGATGGAAGGGTCTGTAGATGGCTGCTTTTATCTCTTTAAGCCATTTCTTCTATCTCTTTAAACCTTTTTTATAAGCCATAATGAAACCTCATTCCTCTATCCATAGACCCAAATTAATGTCACAAGAAAAACATAATTTCAATCTGTACCAATTAAAACTAGCTTATACTTATTTTTAATTTTAGGAACCTAAGGACACAAAAATATCATTGCAATTGAGCTAGGCAAGTAAATGAAGAGAGAACACATTAACATTGATGAATAAGAAAATGGAATTACAATATAGTGCATTAACAAAAGTTCCTAAATAACAAAAAAACCAGGAAAGTCCAAAACTATATTAAAACCCATACCTGTAAAACATAAAAATATAGTGCAAACCTCACATGGCCTTAGTGACTGATCAACTGCCTCTTTTTTGTCATTGCAAGTCTTGAACTCAGCCAGATACCCAAAATAATCACCTTTCTTACACCAAATTAGAGACCCAATAATACAATGAAACTCTCAATTAAAACAATTTGAAAGATAAATAAGAAAATTCAGTCAAATTAAATCACTACAAGAAAAATGACCTTTAAGGACCAGAACTCTGGTCCTTAAAGGTGAAAAACTAGTTTTTAAAGGTCAATAAGGACTAGATTTCAGGTCCTTAAAGGCTCCACCAGTAATATCTCAACACTAGACCGCACCTTTGGAGGTAACCTTCGCTCCTTAGTGCCATCAAATGACTCCTTATAATTCTCCATTTGTGACTAAGAGGAAGGTAACATCGATGGCCCATGTAACATTGCTTCTTACCATTAGCTAATCTAATTGAGCAAGTGTCTTTATTGCAAGATGAGCATGCCAATTTTCCTTTTGTACTCCATCTAGATAAGTTTCCATAAGCTGGAAAGTCATTGATAGTCCACAACAATGATGCATGCAACTTAAGATTTTGCCTAGTTGATGCATCGTATGTCTCAATACCAAATTCCCATAACACCTTCAATTCCTCTATCAAGGGTTGGAGATAAACATCAATTGCATCTCCTAGACTATGTGGACTAGGAATAACCATTGATATAATGAAATTGTCTTGCTTTATGTATAACCAAGGAGGTAAATTATAAGGAATGAGAACTACAGGCCAAATGCTGTATAGGGTTTTTGAGTTTGTAAATGGTTAGAATCCATCACTAGCAAGTCCGAGTCGAACATTATGAGACTTGCTAGCAAATGATGGGTGAAGTTCATCAAATGACTTCCATACCATTGAATCAGCCGGGTGCCTCATCAATCCATCATCAACTCTTTTATCATGATGCCATCTCATTAGAGAAGATATTTTTGTAGACATAAATAACCTTTGAAGCCTAGGCTATAGTGGGAAATATCGTAAAGTCTTTAAAGGTTTTCTCTTACCATTATTACACTTGGGTTCTCCACTATGTTTCACCATTTTCCATCTAGATGCACCACAAACCTTACAAGAATCAAGAAACTTATCCTTTTTCCAATACAACAAGCAGTCATTTATACAAACATCAATTTTATTGTAAGAAAGCCTAAGGTCTTGAATTATCTTTTTTGCCTCATAATATGAATTGGGCAAATTGGATCCATCAGGCAACAACTTTTCCTTCAACATTTTTAACGACATTGTAAATGACTAATTACTCCAATGACCAAGACTTTTAATGTAAAGTAATTTAATCAGAGTAGAAAGCTTAGAAATCTTTGAACCCTGATACAGTGGCTCCACAAAATCCTGCAAAAGCCTATAAAATTATTTTGCCTCAACATTGGGTGTCTACATCAAATTCAGGATATAAATCTCTCATGATCCTTTCAATTTCATCCTCACTTGAATCATTATCATCTTCATCTTCCTAATATGATTCTAGTTCACCTAACACTTCCCCGTGGTGATACCAAAAGGTATAACTTTTAATTATTTCATATACTTTCAAATGTGACTCGACTGTCTCTCATATTCTTAAAATTGTGTTGCAACATTTTACACATGGACAACGTATTTTATCTTGTTCTCCTATTCTTTTAAAAGCATAATTTAAAATTTTTTTCACCCCAACTAAGTATGCTTCATCAAGTCAGTCATCGACAAGTTTCATCCACTACTTATTGGGTGCCATAACCTTGGTATTTATATTTCAATAAATTAATTAGTATAACATTTAATTTCTAATCTAATAGGACATAATAATTCATTCAACTCATAATTTAGTAAAATATAATCTTTTGAAACATAGATCAATAAAGTATAGGAGAAATATGAAATGACTATGAAATTTTAAGCTCTTACAAATTAAGATGCTAATTGAATCATTTAAGCCTTATATGCAATTTATAACTAAAACCAATCTAAAAAATATAGCTGACATGATAAAAGATATCATTATCAAATAGTAGGTAAGATATCACTATAAGGACATATTCATCAACCAAGGAATCAAGCTCGTTTACCTAGCACCCGTTGAATAGAAGTCTTTCAGTTACCATGAACAGTTCTACTATAGCAGTAATATTATACCAAACAGCAGCATTACTGCAGTGTAATTAGCATACAAGAATGAATTACTTAAAATGATCATAAAAAAAATTAAATAAAACATACAACAGCATTCCTGCAAATTAAATAAAACTTACTTATTAGTTAATACAAAGAACATTTAAAGCTGAAAACATTTAATTTCCAATGTACTTACCAGTTTATGTTGCTACTGGAGATAGCCCACATATTTCCTTTGTAGCAAGTAATATACAACATATATATGTATATAATAGGTAAAAGAGAGAAATATTTAGAAAAAGGAAAATAGAAATTGAATTTGAGAGCAAGCTTTGGATCTATAGACTTTGTCGGATGTAAGACTTTATTAACTAACATTTTTTAGGCTTAGTGTCCGTGAGAGTGTACAAGTATAGTGGGTGATGTATTAATTTTCTTTCCCAATAGTATAAAATTATAAGGATTTATTTGTAGATACATACAAATAATATACATTAATTAATTGGTGAAGGATAATAGGGATGCTGATTGAGCATCAGTGAATATATTGTTCTATACATTAGACAAGTAGATATTTAAAATGATAGAAAAGGACAGGGAGGTGTTAAAATGGTGAAAGCAGTCATCTTTTGAAAAGAAAATAAAAGAGGAAAGAGGACAGTATACAATAATATTAAATCCAAGGCTAGAGCACAACATCCAAAACTTTCAAAACTAGCTTCAGCAGTTGATTGAGCAAAAAATAAAGCACTTGTACACAATTGAAAGTAAAAACCAATTACCAAAAAAACTAGAATCCAACTGCAACAGACCCCCCTGTAATTCACATCAATAAACCTACCCTTTTCATTATAGACAAAAATTGAATACCTGCATAGAAACCAAAGAAACATTCTGTAAATCAAGATTACAGGCCCCATATCAAAGCAATAATATAAGTAGATTTAATACTTGTAGAAAAATAAAAATTATTAATTTTTAAATCAATCCTTTATTACTAATATGGAGAACTTATAGATGGAACACACAATTCTACCACAGCAGCAGCATTCCTGTAGTGTAATTACCATAAGAAGGATGAAATACTTAAAATGATTATTAAAAAACTTAAATAAAACATACAACAACAATACAAGAGGGTATTATTAAAAGATGGCTTACATAAGCACAATCCCACAAGGAAACTAATTATGTTGTTCAATTACTTCCTGAAATTTCCAATTAATTAATTGAGAATCTGTATTGAGTTTCTTTTTTGAAATTTAAATGGAAAAACTCAATAAAATTGCAGAGCCAGAAGAAGAGATATAAAAGCTGCCTAAAATAGTAAAACAACGGAACCAAAAACATAACAACAAAGCAAAACAACAGGAAACAAAACAATTGCCTAAAATAGAACCGTAGAGCCAGAAAAAGAGATATAAAAGCTGGGAGCTCAACCCGGTCACACAAAATTGATAAACTGGAACAAGGCAAAAGGGGACCACGGGACAAGAGCCACTGTAAGCCACTAGAAAATTGGACTTCCAATTAAATATTGCAGATAAGAAATTTTATATAGATTATTTACTTTCATCACACGGTCTCCCTCTTTTAGAATTTCCACATTCATTCTGGGTGATCAATTAGGTTAATTGAAACATATTTGGTCATAACTGAATATAAAACCTCCAAATAGTTATTGCGGTTTTTCATGGATATTAAATCACATTTATTTTAAGTTGTTATTGTGGTCTTTCATGGATATATACTTACATACTATGATATAAATCACATTTATTTTAAGCTGTTATTTTAAGAGAGCATATATATCACAGAGCTGAATTTTTATTTCTAAAGAAAATAATTAAGAAGACTAAATGATTAATTTATAGTGAAAAATAATTGCAATAGTGAGTAATTAAAATATGATATCATGTCTAAGATTCCAAATTGTAAGAAAGTCTACCTTAACTAATTAAGATGTATCGATACCAAGCAAACAATACGTTAACGGGATTATGGAAACAAACCACTAATCAACATTAAAATAAAACAACAAGGCATGATTTGGTTTAATACTATTGAAGTGATAATGAAACTTAAGATTTACATTATATTATTTTAAATAGTGTGCATAATTTATGCAAATTGCCTTGTATCAAATTAGTTTTGCAGATTAGATTGCATAGATTAACATACCCTCATAATAAATGTGTTATCAATATTAATTTTTTTTATAAGCTGAATATTTTTAAAACAAAACTAAAAAAGTTGGAGTATAGCAAAATGAACAAGCAGAAATAGAGAAAAATCGGGTACCTAAGTAGCCCGAACAACCATAAAAATAATAAACCACCAGTACAATCCCAGCATTGCAATCAAAAGATCATTTGGAACCCAACCAACCATAAAAATAATAAACCACCAGTACAATCCCAGCATTGCAATCAAAAGATCATTCGGAACCCAACCAACCATAAAAATAATAAACCACCAGTACAATCCACAAATAGCCAAAATTATCAAATGATAGCAAGAGAAAAGCAGATAATTTTCAAACAATGGCTAATCATTTAACTACTAATCTTGACATGTTAAATTTGATGCTATTGGTGTAGCTCTTTTTCTAGTGGCTAATAATTTTTTTTGTAGCTTCTATGGAAAACATTGAGTAGGGATAACATTTCCCAAGACTAAAATGAAAGCCTGATGAGAATGTAAATTATACAATAAATTATAAAACCCATAATAGTGGAGATATAATTCCTCCTTGATCCATGATAAAATTTTACTTTTGTTATCACTTCGAAATGGTGTTAAGTCAAATATCTATGAGAAACCTATCTTGGGAAAAGTAATGGAGCCTTGAGATTTTGACTGATTTTGTCAATGTTGTTATGTAAAGTAGCACTAGTAATAATTTTCTAGGTTAAAGGATGAGTTGAGATTGCTGGTGATGTTGCATCAAGATGGGAAAGATTTTAATGTTTGGTGGGTAGTGTGAGACATGGAACCATGGACAGCTTTTCTCAGGGTTTGCCCCCACTAAGGTGTCTTTTGTAATGCTTGCTTAACACTATCAATAAACAACTAGCACCAAGCCACCAACGATATCAACACACTTTTAAGATATTTTTCAAATCTGTTTTCATTAACTAAATAAGTCAGACACATTCCATTGCTATGATATGAGGTAAATTCAACCTCATTGATTATATTTTCATAGATACTAGCACTTGAAAGTACTGATGATATACTTTAAGAAATTAAAACAACAAAAAAGCTAACCTATCAATTTTCATGTAGTAGCATATATGCTACCTCTAAGGGAGTAGAAAACAAACCAAGATGACCACTGAAACTCATAAGCAAAGAAAGTTTTAGCAACCCTTCCACTAAGTCTCATGAAAGCCAAAAATAAAAACTCTGTAAGTATTGTAATTTTTGAACTTCAAGAAAAAAATAACCTAAGAAATTGTAAAAGATTTCATCTCGAAACTTCCTATAAGTGGACCTAAAGTAACTTTGACAAAAAGCACCAATAGAATTTAAAGATATACTAAGTGGAAGGAGGAACACCTAAGCAAATAATAACATCTCATGTCTAAGGTAAAAAGAATTCAAAAATAGGGAACCAGTAACTCCATCAAGAACAAGAAAATGATAACACAATTAGGAACAAAAAACATAGAATCATAGACTCGGCCCAAAAAAAATACAAAAATAGGAAACTAGCAGTTTCCATCGAGAAGAAGATAATAACTAACACAACTAGGAACAAAGAACACAGAATCATAGACTCTGCCCCAAAAAACACTGGTACAGCAAACAACCCAAAAAAAGGACCCATTATAACCCCTAGAACGTAAAATGAAAACCAAAAAAAACCTAAGAATCACACAAGCAGCATTTCATATGAAGTGGAGGGCCTAAAACCCCTAAAAAGCTTTCCAATCAACCAATAGCAAAATTTGAGATGAAGTTCTACCCGCCCCTTATAACAAAAATATAGAACAGCAGTACAGTACCCAAATAAGGCGATAACAGTGCTCAAACCACATTTAACAGCTATTCCTCCAAGCAAACTTAAGATTCATAAATGGAAGGTATAATCATGGAGAAAAAGGTCTCCCCCCAAAAAAATATAAGACTTTAACACATTCCAGTTTGAAGTTCCTCACTGTTCGTTCATTTGGAGTTGTAGAAAGCCTCTCTTGCCTCTTTCTTCGTAACCAAACAAGAATTAAAGCAACAAGCTAGCCATTCAAGAAATTAAAGGAGGATTCTTTCAATATCTAGCTACCCGATACCCATGGATGGCAAAGGAGATAGAAAAAAATAGAGCAATTTTTAGGTTTAGGTTTTCAAAATGTTTAGGAAAAAAGAAGGAATATAGAGATTATAACTTAAAACCCATTCTGTTATTTCATTTATTTGTTCTTTTTATTTCTCGGTCAATTTTTATCAATTGATTGGTGCCTAAATATCCCACTAATAAAATGCATCAAGGACCAGAATTTCAAGTTATTAAGGACCAATTTAGATCTTTTCCCTATTAAAATTTGAAAATTGGGAATTAAGGAAAAGAAATAAAAGTGGTCCTTATATGTATACTTTTAAGGACCAAAAATTTGATTGGTTACAAAATCATGATCCTTAATAACCCTTTTTCTTGTAGTGAATCCAACCTTCACATCTTAGTAGAAAACAATAGACTTCCCAGCAACATAAGACAGAATAAGATTCTTATCAATCACAATTAATATAAACACAAAACTTTAAGAAAAACACAACCCAAGCCTTTAGAAAATAAGCCACTAATTATTTCATAAAATTCCGTCATACACTTTTTGCAATTTTAATTTAGAAACTCACCTGCAGACCTTCAATAGCTCCATTACATAAAATCAATATTCAAAGAGAAAAAACTACAAACTAAAACATTAATCATCAATAAACATTGATTTAATGCTAAAGAAATAATAAAATTCTACATGTTCCATGTCAATGCATATAAAATGATCAATTTGGTAGCAAGCATTCAAAGTTTAACAAAATGAAATTGCATGTTTAGTCTTAATATTGCTACTCTTTGAAAAATGTAACTCAAATTAGCATAACTCCAATCATATTTGCATTTGAACATGGAAGTTTCTATTTAGAAATTGTTGCAAACTTTGAGCTTTTTATGGAATACATTAACACAAAATATACCAAATACTTATCTAGTTTAGATTTAAAATTCAAATAAATGAAAACTAGATTGATGAATGCACAACCATACAAACATTTAGCTTAGACAAGAAACTCGAAAGTATAACAACCAATCCATTTCATTTCCTGTAACTTGGAAATTATAACATCTTATTTGGTAAAACAGAAAAAATATCACCTAAGTTTTCAAGTATATACATATACTAATCAAAATGACCATTTTTAATAATTAACATCATTGCCTAATTAAATTAATGTATTAGTACTACTTGATTAATTCTTTTTTATTTAATTAATCTACTTAAAGTGGTTGACTAATAGCATACTATTATAGAAATATAATAAGAAAAAGTAAAGGAAGGGTTCTAGATTCTAAAATAGATTTTAAAGTGGGTGAAATGTAGTATTTAACTACAAATACAATACATAACACATACCTATAAGAATAAATAGCACAATCCATTCAAAACACATAGTAAACCTTTAAGAAATATATTAGAAAGAAGAAAACAATATAAAATTGAAATTGATAAGTGAATAGTTGCTAGCAACCTAAATCAAAGCCATCTCTACTAAAAGAGTATATATATCAACAACAATCAAAATATAAAAAAAAGGAATGTAAATGCATCATGGTTTGTTCCTGAATCTAAAACCCCAGAATTTCCTCTGTATACTTTGCCAATAACAACTATTTTAATCCAAGATGCTTATATAACATACTCTTTCATTACCCTTATCTCAAAGCACTCAATGCATATAATAAAGAGGAGTAAAATAAAGAATATCCAACCTAAAGGATATAAAATAGCCCAAAATAAGAGGTTTTCTCAAAAATCGTAGAGAAATAAAATCCCATAGTATATAAAATAACCCAAAAAAGAAAAAAATAGGTGAGATCTCTAAATGAGATAATAAAACAAACCACAAACTAAAACTAAACAAATGAGAAATCAAAAAGTCATAAAGAGAAAGAATTATAAAGCCCATCGTAGTCTAAAAATGCAATCTATAAACACTGAAGATTTGCAATTTGAGTCCTATATGGCAAAATACCCAACTAAAAAATCCTCAGGTTTCTATCAAATTGAGAAGGGAAATGAAATTAAAGGTGAAATGAGATAAAAATGTTAGAATTTGGTGGTTTAGATGAAACATCAATTGATGACGAGGAAGACCATCAAGGGCTGAGCAACTGTCGAGTTCATAGTTGTCCAGCCATTAAAGAGATTAGATTAAGTATGAGTTCCTTGATGAAAATGTCACATCCATAATGGTATAAGGCTGGTAGATGTATTTTAATGGTGTCTTCAACAACAAGAGAGCTAGAGTTATTCTCATCATACTGGATGGTGAAAAACTCTTTTTGGCCATGATATTAGCTTATAAAGTGACCAATAATGGGGTTGAGCATGAAGTGCACATTTACAGTTTGGAGGCACTGATAGCCTTTGGGTCAAATACCATAGAGGTATTTAACGATTCATCATGGGTGATCCACCAAGCAATAGGTGAATGGTTCATCAAAGAGGAGGGGCTAGTGCCATATGTTGAGTACCTAAAAAGTTTGAGTGGTTGGTTTTATACCGTGCATATTTAAGCGTGTACCCCAATATAAGAATCAGTTGGCAAATGCTCTGTTGAATTTAGTGTCCATGTGAGATAATCCAGAAGGAGTAACTATGAAGCCAATAGTGATTATTAGCTTAGCCAAGCCATGCTTCAAAAATAAATAGGTTATGAACATTGGGGCAACCAATAAAAATCCTTAGTTCTATGAAATTAAGAATTACTTAGAAAGGTTAGAATTCCTTAAAAAAAGCCAGATAAAGACCAAAGGATATATGGAAATTGTCAACTTAATTCATTAGTGTAGATGGGGTTTTGTAAAAAAGATAATTCGATGGTATTCAATTGAGATGCTTAACTGAAAATGAAGCTAAAAAGAAAATGGAAGAAACCATGCAGGGACCTATATAGCCTACATGAATGGTTTGAAATTTGAAATAAAATTATTTATCGAGGATTCTTCTTGTTAACTATGGACACTGACTACTTGAGATATGTGAAGTTATGCCATCAATGCTAGCAATACGTGAATATGAGCCATCCACCTATTTTAGAACAACGTAACCTATCATCTCCATGGCCCTTCTCTACTTATGGAATAGACGTCATTAGGGAAATACATCCGAGTACTTGAAATAGGAATATATACATAGTGTAACTACTTACGAAGTAGGCAAAAACTAAGTCCTTCAAAATCTAAGCATACAAGAAATGGCATAATTTTTTATTAAAAAAAAGTTGATTTGTAGGTATAGGGTGCCTCATCGTGTGGTATTCGACAATTGGGTATACTCAAGAAGTATAGGATCCAGCATCAAAGATCTTCTTCTTATCATCTACAAGCAAATAGGGGTTGAGGCAGCAAATAAGAATCCAAAGAAGATCTTGCCCAAGATTATACAAACTTATAAGGATTGGACATTAAAACTACCATTTGCACTATAGGGGTATAAAACAATGATTAGAACTTTAATAAAACCTCTCTTTTCTCCATGGTATATGCGATAGATGTAGTGATATCAATTGAAACTAAGTTTCAATCGCTAAGGGTTGCTTTAGAATTAGACTTCCAAAGTCAAAATGGGCAAGGCACAAACTTATACAATTGAACATATTAGTTAAGAACCAAATTAAAGCGTATTACCATACTCAAGTTTATTATAAAATAATAGCTCGATTTTTAGTAAAAAGATCAAAGGCCACCACTTAAAAGAAGGCAACTTAATGTTCAAACAACTAAGACCAGGTATCCCAAACTATAAAGGCAAGTTTAAACCAAATTAGGTAGGACCCTTTGTGCTAAAAATGCTATTGTTAAAAGAGGTAGCAATTTTCACTGATAGTGATGACAATGAATTTAAGAAGCCAATTAATGTTGATAGACTAGAAAGGTTTCATGGATAAAGATAGAAAATAAAAATAAGAGAAAATTAGCCATACATGTCAAAATAAAAAAAATGGCATTACTAAAGTTAAATGCCCTATTAAAAGGAAAATTGAAAAATGGCTACCTAGTAAAAAATTAGGAGTTTAAGAGAAAATTTTCATTCAATAAAACCTTCTTAGGCTAATTGATAGTAAGAGTCAGAGGCACTCAAGGTGTCACTTTCCATGTTTAAATAAAACATGTGTTTTTGGATCAAATGTTATATTGTGATTATCATCGTTGCCATATGGTGATGGTAGATAGGAATGCATGCATAAGTTAGGTATGATCATATGATTAACATGTAAGGGGAAATTCATTTCTATTGTACACAAAGAACATATGCCAAAACTAGCTAAATTCTTAAGCAATAAAAGCATTATTTAATATTACATATGTGATCTTGTATTTATCCTCCATTATTGCGCCTTTGCCATTTCATTGCTTCAACCAAGACACCCTGTTGTCTACTGTAGGGCTTATCACCTATATCTTGTATTCAATGGTTATAGTAAACTTATATTCCCCCAATTTTTGTATATTAGGCCTTACTAGTAATTGGCTCCAAAGGTAGTGATAATTTAAGATAAAGATCGTGGTTAACTCACCACCATGAAAAGATAAGGGGTTTTGACAATACTTTGTGATTCTCTAAATTTCTTGGCATAATAGGATGAACTAGAAAAGCTAGTGTTACACAATTCATATAATGGCACATAACCAAAATAACCATCTCAAGTAACATAAAGGAGTTATAGCCAATGACAAATAAAATTGATATATCCATCGGCCACTATAACCAACCATGTTGCTCACTCATATGAGGAATCAAACTGATATAATTTCTATCTAGGGAGAAGATGCCTCAGGGATTACATATAGATTACCCTCAGAGGAGGTTCCTCTATCAGCTGTAGTTTATCCTATAGCCATACTTTAAAAAAGGGTTAAAACCTAGAAATAGGCAATTTGTGTAATAAAAAAATATAAATAAATAAGAAAAAGATGCTATAATTAGTTAGGTCCACTTCAGACAAAAATGATTGATAGCGTTGTATAAAAATCCCTAAAGAATCTCTTGTTAAAAAATCTAGTGTGAAAACCTATAAGTGGCACATTACCTTTAAATGAATGACAATAGGTACTAAGAGTAATAAGAAGTTGCTAGTGAATAGAGCAAATGGGTCAGCTTGCATAACTTCCAAGCCAAATAGGGTTTCTACCAAAAATAGCAAAAAGGGGGTCAGCCGGTTGCAGACACCATCAATGATATCAAAAAGCCAATAATCACCTATGAGCTCATCCCTAGTCATAGTTAGATATCAAGCAACATAGATTTATAAGATCACATCGATATGGCAAGTCTAGATATTAGAAAACCTATCTTAGGCATCGAATAAAATCTCCAAAGATATAGGGTCATCAAGAGGACCATTGTTGGCTGCGGAGTCCAGAATCCCTAATGCCTAAATAATTTGTCTTAGGTAGTTTGTCATGAAATTTAGGACATAAAGTGAGGCCCCGGAGGTAAAAAGTACATTTATGATGCTAATAAATTCTTTACATAGGGAACACAACTCTTGGCATGTAAAGTAGAACACATGGAACCGTAGGTCCCATTACCGTACAGTAAATACCTCTTTAAGAAACAGAGGTCGGAATAAAGGGCCAAAATAGAATCTTCCCAGATTTTAGGGGCATTAAATAGTTTATACAGTCTATTAAGAAATAGGGTAGCAATGGCTAAAAGACAACGATGATAGACTACCTACCCTAAAAACCACTAAAACAAATGGAATTAGAAAAGGCAAGGTAGAAAAAAGAAAGTACTTGAAAGAGCTTGCAAGAAGTCCACAAAGCCTTAAAAGAAAGCATCTAAAGGAAATTTGATAGGCCATATCTGAGTTATGGCATTGATTCAGTGAGTCATGCCTGTAATTGGGTCCCTTAATTGCCTGGAACATGATCTATTCAATTTTTCATGTTACATGCTTTCAATGTCCATATTTTTATGTATATTTTTGCATATGTGATTTTCACTGAAAAAAAGTCCGATAAAACCATTATATGAAGTTAGGTGCATGACAATATTTAGGGAGTAATTTAAAAAAAATTAAATTAATTTTACACGTGCATCTATTGAAATTCCTTTGAAAACTTGAAAAAAAATATTCGGATTCGTAAAAATGGAGTCATTCTCGTAACTCATCGAGTCACACCTATGATTCAGTAGTTAGAAAACCTTTTGAATTCAAAATTGAGTTACATTTATGACTCTATGAGTCACGTCTGTAGTAGCAGCAACACTAATAGCAGTAGCAATAGTAGCAACAGCAGCAACAACAACAATAGTAGCAGTAGCAGCAGCAATAGTAGAAGTAGCAATAGTAAAAACAACAACAACAGTAGTAGAGTAGTAGTAGGAGAAGTGGTGGTAGTAGTAGTGATAGTAGCAATAATGGTGGTAGCAGCAGCAGCAGCAGTAGTAGTGGTAGTGGTAGTGGTAGTAGTAGTAGTCATAGTAGTGGTAGTGGTAGTAGTAGTAGTCATAGTAGTGGTAGTGGTAATGGTAGTAGTAGTAGTAGTAGTAGTTATAATAGTGGTAGTGGTAGCAATGGTGATGGTGGTGGTGGTGGTGGTTATAGTCATAGTAGTAGTAGTAGCAGTAGTAGGATTAGTAGCAACAGCAACAGTAGGATTAGGAGCAACAACAACAGTAGCAGTAGTAGAAGCAGTAGCAGCAGTAATAATAAAATAAAAACAAAAAATAAATATATATTAATACTAGTAATAATATGGAATGATATTGAAAATAATTATAATCAAGAAATGCTTTAATATATGAAGTTTTATCGCTTTTCATGCATGTTTGCTAAACAACTGATAGTGGATTAGGTTAAGTTGTGTATTTGCTTAGAATGTTAGCACTTGTATGAAAATTTTTGTGTAGGTTTTGGATTAAGTCTTTTTAAGAAAAAATGATGTAGAAATTCGCACATAATGTGTTAATATCTAAAATTATTCCACAATATTGATGCAACACTAATTGTTGTCCTTTCTTTTTTGTGTATGGCAAATGGGTCAAAAATAATAGCCTACCCTACTAGTTAATCCATGTTAGGCACTTTCATTGATGACCCTAGAGCAGGTTAACCATTATTGTGCCCTTTGTACACTATACATTTGCCCGAGCTGCTTCAAAATGTGCACATTGTTTAGATCATATTAATTTACTTGTAGAGGCCTATGGGGTATGGAGACTTGCAGAAGTATTGATATAAGCCACCATTTTGTAGTAGGAGATAGTGATTGGAGGGATTATAAAGAGGGTATTGTTAGCCTTTTATATGGCCGAGGATGCAATGGGAGAGTCAGCCAGGGGTAGCATATATTTAGATCATGACGTAGCAATAGACATGCATCTGGCATAGGCTAACCTAGCTTCACCCTCATGCTAGAGGGTTTTGAATTTTGAGCAGATGGATGAGGCACTATGTGCTGACAGGGCATTATATAGGGTAGTTCTATCACCAGTGGAACACCCACTATATCTACCTCAGTACGAGCCTTTATAGCTCGAGGAGTTAGGGAATAAGGTCCCTAAGGGGGAGGTATTAGGCTTTGACCTCAAATAGAAGGAAGGCCTTAGAGATAGGTTATTATGATAGTGGGATCCCTCAGGAGTTGATGGAGACAATTTTCCTACAGTAGCTTCCTAGCTTTTAGTAGGAGCTTTTTCTATTCTTTCATATAGGATTCATGCTATACTCTGATCCGAGGGCATCTTCCTCTTCCATGCCATCACCATCTCTATCTTAGTAGGATTCCATATTTACTTCACTATTGGACATCTTTTCAGCAACTGTAGCATATAGAGGCATCCCAGATGGCTATGCATTTAGACATTAAGCAGCTTTAGTTAAACCATATGAAGCTTTAATAGGACAACCAATAGCTCTATCAACAATAAATGGAGAAAAAGGCTCAACTTCTTGAGATCAAATTGATCGTCACCTCTACCAATGCCCTTTCATATTAGGGGATCTAGTTGCTAGACTATAACTTGTAGCATGCATCAGAGTGAGTCAATGTTATTGAGGCCACAATATTTAATGACTAACACATAGTAAAGAAGTGCTATGAGGAGTTTCAGATATACCTTGATAGGTAAGCCATTGAACTCGCAAGTGTGCGACAAGACATTTAGATAGGTCGAGGGTGCCCTTGTAGAGCTTATCTCATTTTTCTCTGCAGACTACATAAATTATGCTTCTCTTCTTTCTCCAAATCAGCCGGGTCCTATAGATCCACCATCATATATAGGATACACCCTATCTCTTGACTATGCCCCTAATTCATCAAGCTACACTCCACACTTTTTAGGCTATAAACCACTTTTAGCATATTAGTTTTTAGAGAGATATACATTTTGTGTATTTTGTTTAAAACCTTTACCTCATATTATGTTACTTGTATTTAGTTTTATACAATTTATTTCTTTTCACATTTTGCATACATTGGTACCATAATAATGATTTCGACTTACTATTAATCACAATGACACCAATATATCTACAAAAAAGTATAATAATAATATTAATAAAATCAATATATATAAATCCATTATCAAAATAGACATAACAGATCACACAACATGATAAGTAAATATCATCACAACACAATTGCTAATTTAACATTTTTATTCCCACTATGCAAGGGGTAATTTTCCATTAGGTGCATTTGTCAAACCATTACAACACTAAAACTCGTAAGCTTTATCATCAAAAGGGGCAAGCTAATAAGCTTTTCAAGCTTATTGTATTACTTCTCTTCAATTTCCTACATGGACCGTTGCAACCTCATGCTTGCCCACTAAGAGGATTTTTTTTCACTATAGGGTGCAAGCGATCATACGTTAGCTTCCAATACAAGCACCCTCAATACATAAATTTTTTTCAACTATCCCCAATACACAAAAATTTTTGCAACCATATCTAGATTGGGAAATTTCTTACAACCAAGTCCTCTCAAGAGCCATCATGTCCTCTTAAGAGGAACCATAATTAAATATTTAAAGTTAAGGCATAACCATAGCATAAGATCTATACATCCAGCATAAGTGCCAAACTACAGGGTTGGATTTAATTGTCAGAGTTGTAAGGCACGGTCATAGCATAAACACCAACTAGGCTTTAAAGTCCTCTTAAGAGGTGTATTTAAAGTTAAGGAATAGTCATAGCATAGGATCCAAATATCTAGCATAGGTTTCAGATTGTAGGGTTTGCCTTAACTATCAGATTCATAACGCAAGATCTCAATCCTAGTTTAGACTGTAGACTTTGCCTCTTATCTTACCAAAGCCACTTCAAGAGGCCAATCAAAGGTTATAAGATCAAACTGCAACCTCTCCCATTGAATTCTTCTTAAGAAGTAAATAGAAGACTACCCCCTTAATTAAGTTTCTTTTTCTTGTTTATTTATCTTAGCTTACCGAGGTATTTAGTGCAATTACCCCCCTAAAATTTGGGCCAATCGTAGACATTGAGTTCTGAGGTGGCTTTTGTGAAAGTTACCTAATGAGAAAGATATTTCTCTTACCAAGATAAGGAATTAAGAGGTTTGGGCTCTCTTCATGTTTTCATGCCTTTTTAACATGACTTTGGGCTTTTAAGCCCTTTAAACCGCTTGGTATGTGCGAAAGACTCAATTTTGGGTGACTGAAATCAAGTTAAACCCCACTTGTTGATTTTTTCACACCCAATGAGTTGTAAACCCACTCACACCTGTGACTTTAGTCATGACAATGAATGGAAAACTTTATAAAAATGTTTTGAGAGAGGAGAGAAGGGTTTGGAATTTTTGTTTGGTTCCTGGTTTTTTTTTATCTCCCTCTCTTTTAGGTTTCTTCATTCTCTATACCTTTCATTACATTTGAGCTCCAAGCTTTTGTTTTCAATCTTTTTCTTTTAAATCATAAAGTAGGAGAGATCTAAGACTTTGAAGTTCCATCATTTGTCTCAGAAATACACTGAAAGTAGTGTTATAATTTTTTTTCTTTTGGCTTAGTTTATGGCGATTTGAGTTTAGACATTTATTCTTGAATTCTATATACTCAACCTTTCATTTTTTAAAGTATTTTATCTCATTTTAACTGGATTTAGATTATTAAACCCTTTTTAGGGTATTTATTGTGTGGTAGAAAAATAATAGATTTTTTATGTTAAAAACTTCATTTTGACTCATTTTACCTCATTTAGAAAAGTCTTATTTAAATGTTATTTTTTAAAGTTTTGAGGGTCTTTGCTCCCTTTTTCATTTTTGTTTTTATTTGGATTTTTAGACCCATTTTTAGGTAAGGAATGATATAGAGAAAGAAGAAAAAAATCCTTTCTCTAAGGTGACTCAGCAAGTCACGACCTAAACTGATTTTCTTCTTTCAAAAGAAATTAGGAGCCATTTGCTTGTACTTATGACTTTCTTGTCATGGGTGTGAGTCGAGTCATGCCTATTACTCACTAAGTCATAGGTCATGCCTCTTTTTTACAATCTTTTTTTTTTATTTATAAACATGTTTGTTTTATTCATTTATTTTATTCATATTATGTATTTTGTTTCTTTTATCTATTGCATAAACCATTTCTATAAGTGCAGCATGGCAGACATAGTGGCATTTTTACTTCCATGCACTTATTTATTATTTTTAATATGTTTGATGTAATAAAAATAATTTTTCTCCCATGTAATAGGAAAAGTCACATAAAAATATTTATAGTAAATTTTATGCCTTAAAATTACACATAAATAATAAGCTTTCAATAATATAAAATATTTTTGTATAATTAATTAAAATGGGAATTTTTAAATAAATTGGGACCAATCATTCCTACCTTTAACCAAAAAAAGAACAATAAATGCCTCTTTATAAAATGCATGACCATTTTATGGATGTTTATTTAGTGCCTTGTAGATATTTTATGCCATGATTTTATTGATTTATATGCCATGATTTATAGCTTTTTAGTTTGATGGAGTACACCTTTATTTTCTCTATTATGATTATACAATTGATAAGGGTAATAAAAAATTACTCTAAAAATCCTAAATATGTATTAATCAAAGAATAAGGTCGGAATGCCATTTTTCAATGTTCTATTAGATGATAACTCCTTTATACTTATCTTATGGTGCATGAAAAGATGCATCCCGAGGTTGATTACCAACAACTAAACAAAATTACTTCAAAATGATGTGTCGTGCTTTTTTAAGATTTAAAACTCAACAAATTGGATTATATCCCGTAACCATTGTAAAGTGACCAATCATTCAGACGAGATACCTTCACTTAGCCAACCCCAAAAGCGGGTTTTAGTCTAGATAAGACATCGCACGCATCCTAATGAGTCTACCTTTGTATGCCTTGATTTTCATGATAAGGTTTTTGACTTAATTGATGCTATTGGATAGAGAAAATTTTTTATGCTTAATCACCCTATTTATGATGCTCTGATTAAGGAGTGTTACAGAACAATTTATTTTTATCAACATGCCTTTATTTTTAATTTGAGTACCTCGTTTTCCATAACTTTTAGGGTGTTAGATAATTTTTAGTTTTTCTCTATTACATCTTTTAACATTACTTTTGAATTTATTGATAACGAATATTTAAAATCACATGAATACTTTGATATGCTATGTGATTATCCTACTAATTTTGATAATATAAAGGTTTATAGGGAGTTAACTTGTCAGCCCAACATTATTTTTATCTCAAGAAAGTCTAAGGCTAATTTGATTAAAGCTATTGCATTGAAATTCATTCACCATATTATGGTTATAATTATTCTGCTAGGAATGATGACACTACTGTCATTACTTAAGTAGAATCATTCTTTTTCCGTTCTATGTTAAATGGAAAAAAGTGAATTTAGGTTATTGGCTTACGCTTAAATTTGAAAAATTAAATCTTAGGCCTAAAAAGTTGTTTTTAAGGTCTTTAATAACTTGTTTAACTATCAATGTACGCAAAGTTATTATTGAAACAAGTAAAGTGCATATTGCCTGTGGTATGCCCCCTATGGATTTAACTTTTCTAGATAAATTGCACTTATTTTGCTATGGGAAAGGTGGCTCTATTTCTTTTTTGTGCGGATGTAGCCTTGCTTCTTTTGATGGGAGTGTCTTCAAGAAGGACACCAAGAAGTTGGTAATGTCTCTTCCCACATTTCTGCTACCAGTTTTTTAAGTGTTTCTTCAAAGTATTTAGCATAACTTAATAGACTCGTGACATCCTTTGTTGCCTATTCCACCACCATTTAGTAGATGAATGCTAACTTGCTTGCTTATTTCCAACACATGGGGTTTATACTACCCCATCCTTCACAAAATTGACAAAGCTGTCTTTAAAAGGGCAATTTTGTAAACTTATTTTATTCATTTTTCTTGCTATTAGTCCTACAATTTATTTTTTTTTGCATTAAAGAAAATGTATAGAGAAAGTGTAGGGGAGGGGTTTGAGTTAAAAGTGCCAATTTTGTGATGATTTTTGATGATTTATCTTATAAAAATTCTTTGTTTTACTACTAGTTTTGCTACTGAGTTTTTCATCTAGTTGGTTAGAATTTGTGCATATTTTTTTTACTCAATTTTGTGAAGGATTTCTAATAATCTTCTATTGTTAAAATTATTAGACATAGCTATACATATTTTGGTTAGTTGATGATTTTGGGACATTTTTATTTTGGAGCCAATTTTGGGTTCTTTGATGCATTGGTATGTTTTATGAATGATTATTTTTGTGAATAAGAACATACACGTGATGAACATAAATTTTATCATTTTTATTAAGATTCTATCATTTGTCCTATGTTTGTTTGTTTGTTTGAAAATACAATTTGAATTTCTTTTATCCTTAGCATATGTTAAACTTCATTTTTCACCCTAAGGAGAAGTATTTATCCATGGACAATTCATTGACCATTCAATTTTTGACTTTAGGAGTTATAAGGTAAGATTGAGTGGTTTTTATAATTGCTTACTTTTTTTTTATAGAATTTAATGTGACCTTAACTATCTTTTGAATTAGAAATGCCAAAGTTTAATTTTTAAGGTGAAAGTTTAATTTTTAAGGTGAAAAATAATTTGTGTTTGTTCTTAAATTTGAATCCTTGCATACAAGAAGCTTGTTAAAACTAGTTTGGAGACTTATTTTATATTATATGTTATTGAATTAAGGAATTTGGGTTTCAAGAAAAAACAAAAAAAAAAGAAATAAAATTGCAATAATTTTATTCTACTATCCAATAAAAAAGATAAAGAGTAGAGCCAGTAGCCGTAGCACGACCTCAGCAAGTATACTGAATCGGCAAGTAATATAGTGGAGTATTTTTTAAGACTTCGAAGATTATCGAATCCTAGAGATTGGCTTATGTGATTAAACCTAATTAATTATAAATATGTGCAAAAAATTTCCCGATTGACTTATTGATGTGAGGTATAACTACTAAAATTTAAGCAAATAAAATTAAAGCAATATGAACTGAAAATGTAGAATAAACATTGGTAATAAAAGCAAAGCATAAAGATTTAAGTAAGATAATCACTAAAAATGCTATTCAAAGATCAAATCCTCCTTATACCCAATGAAAGACATATTTTTAACATAAAATTTATATGATTCAGATGTGGATGACTCAACTAAACCCAAGTTTTCCATTCTAGAGCCAACTATTTTAACTACACGATTTCCCACTCTAGAGCCAATCCAATATCTAGCTTAAGCATGGGTTTAATAAATCCTAGATATGAATTGACTTCCCATTTCATAGCCAACCAATCCAATACCCATTCATTTTCCCATCTATTTTTAAATCTACAATGCATCAACTCTAGATCTAACACCCTTTATTCCAGAATTGCCATAAAAAATATAGTCAAAGCATGTAAAAATATAGCATACATGATATTTTTTCCAAACAAGCACAAACCCATTAAATTTGAATAAGATAATAGATAAATACTTGTATAAAATCAATATCAAGATCATCACAAGGAAAAAGATGTTAGTGTAAGCCCTAGCCCCAATACATTGTAACGAAACACTTGAAATTAATAAAATGAGGCATTTGTTTTATCCTTTGTATTCCTGTGCATATCAATTGATAAAACTATCCAAGAGTGTTGTTTCGGTTTAAGTTATCATGTGTGAGGCACATGGATTGTAAGACCTTGAAACAAATGAGACATCATTCTAAATATCCCTAGTCAGTCATTGTTATGGGAATAACAAATGAATTAAGACTAGTATGCTCTCTCTGATCTTATGAGTTCTGTCTTACGGATCATTCGGACAAGAGTGTCTATCAGAGATCATAGATACATGTTAAAGAACATGGTATCTGGATTCGATCCGCTCATGAGAACACTACATGGTACAAGTCATAAGTGTTTCTCATATGCAAGTTTTGTATCGGAGTTCTTAGACCTGAAATCTCTATGAAACTCTTTATGAATTACTGTGTACTTTAACATACACCTAACGTGCTCATAACAGAGTGACAAGTACGGGTATGATTGGGTATGCACTGATTCATGTTAGAGAGCATGAGAGAAGTGAAGGGATTACCCCTCTTGATAAGAGAGAAAAATATCACCAGGCACTTGATCAGTGAACTGAGAAGTGTATGGCCATACCGAGATGAAATAATGAGTAATCATTATTTATCTGAGAGTTCAGTGTCACTGGAATATCAAGAAATGAATTAATGTATATAAGGATGACTAGTTCCATGCCTTATATTAATTCTGATATTTATGGGTAAGGGACTATGCGAAATTGCATTAGGTCACCAAATGCCATATGCATTTTCATTTAATTTGGAATGCTATAATATCTTGCTAGAGAATATATATAGCCTTTGAATTAATTTATTAATTCATTGCCAACATTAAATGGACCTATAGGATCGCACACAAAACATTGGGCTTAAAATATTTAAATTAAGTATTGGACATTAATTTGGGCTTTTAATTAAAGTCAAATTAATGTATGTAATGGGTTATAATATTGCTATTGGGCTTTGGTCCATGAGAGAGAAATTCAGCCCACAAGGTTTAATTTCAATTAATTAATTATGTTACATTAATTAAGTTAATTGAGTATTAAAGCCTAAAGGAATTTAAATTAAATCAAATCACTTAAATATATATAATGAAGTGGCCGAAATTCCAAGATGGAATTCAAGGAATTTCGGCACATGCAATTAAGTTATATTAAGTGATTTTATTTAATTAAATGTCTTATGTTTTATTTCAAATTTGAATTTAAATTCAAAGAAGTTTAATTCAAAATATATTACTTATCTTTAGGAAGTGATAGAGTTTGAATTAATCATCTTAGGATGGTTGAATTCAGATCAAAGACTTGCCAAAGGATAAGCATATATATTAAAAGAAATAAAACCCTAAACCTAATTTTTTTGTGGGATGAATAGTAACTCGTGAATAGTGACTCTCTCTCTCTTAATTCTTTTGTTCAATTTTTCACAAGGAGAAAGGATTGTTCCTCATTCTCTTGTGTTATTGAGCAGTAATAGCAATCTAAAGAAGTACAAAATCAAGTTTTGTAGCTTCAAACTATAACCCTTACACAATACCGAAAAAGAGATCTAGCAATCTCGTTTTTAAGCCGACGGTGTAATTGTGTGTGTGAGAATAGAGGGAGTGGCGCAAAAGGCTATTCCTTGGCATTGGTATCAGAGCCTAGACATGCTTATTTTAGTGCTTTAGATGCATGAAAAAATTAATTAAAAATCGTTATTTTGAAAACATGCAAATCTGAAATTTTCTGTTTTGAGTTTATTGCATTGTTTTGGTGTAAAAACGATTTTAATTGATTAGATAGGTATTATAATTAATATGACATGTTAATATACTGTCCTAAGATGTTATTAGGGCTGGTAATGGTCGGATTTAATTATTTATACCTGATGGTACATGTTAATTATGAAACTAGGTGCTAGTTGGCATGTAAATTGCTAGTTTAACAACTAGTTTTCAAAATTAAATGTAAAAACGTTTTTGGCATGTTTGTAAGTGATATTTAAAGATTAATTATCAGGTCTGGACATTTTTTAAATTTGGTTTTAATTCTGGTCCATGATAATTTAATTGATTAATTTTAAAATCACTTAAAACAATGACTAGTTTGTGTTTGTGACATGTTTAATCAACATTGTTTGCTTTGTTTTGATTAAAATGGTAAAAACACATTTAGTTTAAAATGGTACAGAATATTAAATCAATATTTATGGACTTATTTAGATTATTAAATGACTCATAAAATTGATTTAAATGTTTGTGCATTTCATGGCATTACATAAGCATTAAACAACTAGTTTTGTTGTTTGTTTGTTTTTGCATGAATGCCGTGTTCTATTATATGTGTTCTTCATGATTTTATTTTTAATTCATGTTAGCACATATTATATATATTTTTAATGTTTATGGGCTGTATGACATAAAATTAAAAATGGTAAAATTGGAAATTATACTAGAGTTGATTTATGGCACAAATCTAACTAGTTTGTGTTTTGGGCTTTTAAGAGAACTTATTCAATAAGAGGATTTAGTCCATCGGGCTTCGGCCCAGGCCCATCACGGGGTCTTCTCTTAAAGGTTCAAGTACACAATTTCCATTAATGGGCTTGGCTAAATTGATTAAAATTAGACTTTGTCTGATCCATGAATGCTATGTATATTTATTTGCTTGTTTGGTGTGATGAATGGATATGCATGGTGCATTCATGGGCCCTGGGTTTTTGTAATCAAATATGGCCTGCGTGCCATTATATTTTATTGTAAAAGTTTCATTTATTTCTTAGAATAGAATTTATTTGAAGACTTTGTAAATCAAGACGAAGCCCACCGGAGTGGAGAAGCCCAACTCGAAGATTCTTATGTAATAGTATAGAATCTTAGTTGTAGGTTTTTGGGCCCATGTTTGTCACGCTTTACTTTATGCAATTATATATGTATGCATGCTATGTATGGATGACAAAGCGTATGCCATGTAAGCCGTAATAAAATGAATCCCTAAAAATAGTAAGTCACAAAGTTGCTTTCCTAATTCGAAACATGTCAAGGCATCGATCATCGGTCACGTAGACTAGGAGTCCTAGATGCGCCCGATTATCTTTGTGAGGCATGGGTTGTGAATGTAAGTTGGACTTAAAATGGAATGGGATGCTCGGACCTAGGCAACTTATAAATGGGTTTGTGCTATAACATCTTAAGATGTTAGCCCATTTGATCCAAGAGTCATGCACGAGACATGATTGGAGTTTTTCCTACCTAAGTAACTTAACTTATTAGGTGTACAGGCTCAGCTTGACTAATAAGTTATTGTGAAAAGTGGATCTTGGCCCACATTAAATCACTAACGCGAATTATTTAAAGGGATATTAATTCGGTTTGTGGGATCATAAATAAGACCTCATTTAATCTTGCTAAATTTTATTGTAGATTGAAAATGGCATCTTCAAACAACAATTTCTCATTGCGATCGGTCCTTGAAAAGGACAAATTGAATGGCACCAATTTCATAGACTGGTCTCGAAACTTAAGAATAGTTCTTAAGCAAGAGAAGAAGTCGTATGTTTTGGATGCACCCTTGCCTGAAGAACCAGGAAGGAACGCCTCTGCGGTTCAAAAGGAAACTTTTAAGACCAAGAAGAGCGACTCCAACGATGTGACCTGTCTGATGCTGGCCACTATGGTGCCTGAATTGCAAAAGCAATTTATGGACCAAGAGGCTTATGCGATCATGGTGCACCTCAAGGAGATGTTCCAAGAGCAAGCTCGTCACGAGAGGTTCGTGACAACAAAGGCATTAATTTCTTGCAAGATGGCTGAGGATACACCTGTTAGTACCCATGTACTCAAGATGAAAGGGTATCTTGATACTCTTGAGAAGCTTGAGGTACTAGTGCCAAAGGAATTGGCCACTGACTTGATCTTAGGATCATTGCCTGCTGCTTATGATCCATTTGTGATGAATTATAACATGCATGCTATGAACAAGTCAGTCACTGAGCTTCATGGGATGCTTAAGAATGCTGAAGAGAACATTCGAAAGACCAATCCCGTGCTAATGGTTCAAAAGGGAATTAAGAAGGGTCCTGCTAAGGGAAAGGGAAAAGGAAAGGGAAAACCCAAGATAGTTGGGAGTGCACCTCAAGCCCAATCCAAGCCCAAGGCACCAAAACTCAAAGAGAGTGAGAGAACTTGCTTCCATTGCAACAAGATAGGGCATTGGAGGAAGAATTGCGCTCTCTTCAAGGAAGAACAAAAGAAGAATGGAGCCAAGGCGTCCAGTTCTGGTATTTTTGTTGTTGAGATTAACCTTTCTATTTCTACCACTTGGGTATTGGATACCGGTTGTGGTTCTCACATTTGTTCAAATGTGCAGGGGGCTAAGAAATAGGCGGTTACTTGGGAAGAATGAAGTGGACCTCCGTGTGGGGAATGGAGCACGAGTTGCTGCCATGGAGATAGGCGACTTATCACCTCACTTTACCTTCCGGACTTTGTATTGTTTTGAATAATTGTTATTATGTGCCTGCTATGAGCAGAAACATTATTTCAGTTTCATGTTTGGATAATGATGAATTTGATTTTGTTATTAAAAATGGCAATGCTCATATTCGTCGCCAAGGCATTTCTTATGGCAATGCCATGTTGCAAAATGGCCTTTATATCCTTGATTTACAAAACAAAGAGTCGATATACAACATTAATACAAAGAGGGTTAAATCAAACGAATTGAACCCTACTTACTTTTGGCATTGTCGTTTAGGACATGCAAACGAAAAACGCATTTCAAGACTCCACAAAACTGGAGTGCTTGGGTCATTTGACTTAGAGTCTTATGACACATGTGAGCCATGTTTGCATGGAAAAATGACAAAGAGTCCTTTTAACAAGAAAGGTGAAAGGACTAATGGCTTATTGGAACTAATACATACCGATGTATGTGGACCATTAAGTACACAAGCTAGAAGTGGTTTTAGCTACTTCGTGACTTTCACAGATGACTTCAGTAGATATGGCTATGTCTATCTAATAAAGTACAAGTCTGAAACTTTTGAGAAATTCAAAGAGTTTAAGAACGAAGTAGAAAACCAACTTGGCAAAAGTATAAAAGCCATTCGATCAGATCAAGGTGGCGAATACTTAAGCCAAGAGTTTGATGATCATCTAAAAGAGTGTGGAATTATTTCACAGCTCACTCCTCCTGGAACACCGCAATGGAATGGTGTGTCCGAAAGGAGAAATCGAACTCTGTTGGATATGGTTCGATCTATGATGATTCAAACTAATCTTCCTATCTCTTTTTGGGGTTATGCATTAGAAACTGCTGCATTTCTATTGAACCGTACTCCAACTAAAGCAGTTGAGAAGACACCATACGAGGTATGGACTGGGAAAGAACCCAATATGTCTTTTCTCAAGATTTGGGGCTGTGAAGCACATGTTAAGAAATTAACACCTGACAAACTAGAGTCCAAATCGACTGTCTGCTTGTTTGTGGGCTATCCCAAAGAAACAAAGGGATACTACTTTTACTCACAAGCCGAGAACAAAGTATTTGTTGCTCGCAAGGCTGTTTTCTTGGAAAAGGAGTTCCTTCTCAAGAAAGACAGTGGGAGTAAAGTAGAACTTGGAGAAATTCAAGCACCACAAACTCCTATAGAGGATGGTTTGGAAATGGGATCAAGTTCACAACCAGCTGTGGAACAAGAACCCATTACACAAGAACCTAGAAGGTCCGGTAGGGTACGTTAGGAGATTGAGAGATATGGATTTCTAATCACTGACAGTGACACTATTGAGTTAGTAGATCGTGAGGATCCTACTACCTACCGAGAAGCTATTAAAAGCCCAGACTCGGATAATTGGCAAGAAGCCATGAAATCCGAGATGCAATCAATGTACGATAACCAGGTTTGGACCTTGGTTGATCCACCAGAAGGTGCTAAGGTAATTGAATGCAAGTGGTTATTCAAACTAAAAGCTGATAAAACCTACAAAGGTAGACTAGTAGCAAAAGGTTTTCGACAAACTCATGGTATAGACTATGACGAGACCTTTTCGCCTGTAGTCATGCTCAAGTCCATTAGGATCTTGCTTGCCATAGCTGCATATCATGATTATGAGATATGGCAAATGGATGTCAAAACTGCTTTCCTCAACGGAAATTTACTTGAGGATGTGTATATGACACAGCCTGAAATTTTTGTCAATCCCAAGCATCCTAAGAAGGTATGCAAGCTTCAAAAATCCATTTATGGATTAAAGCAAGCATCCCGAAGTTGGAATCTTCATTTTGATGAGGCAGTCAAAGAATTTGACTTCATCAAGAACGAAGATGAGCCTTGTGTGTACAAGAAGGTTAGTGGGAGCGTAGTAGTGTTTCTAGTCCTATATGTGGACGACATCCTTCTCATTGGGAATGACATTCCAACATTGCAAAAGGTTAAGCAATGGTTGGGAAAATGTTTCTCAATGAAAGACTTAGGTGAAGCCGAGACAATACTTGGTATTCGAATCTATAGAGATAGATCGAATCGGCTTTTGGGACTAAGTCAAGAAAAGTACATAGACAAAGTACTAAAGCGTTTTAGTATGGGAAACTCAAAGAAAGGGTACATACCTTTGGCTTTGGGAGTTCCTTTGACTAAAGAACAGTGCCCTAAAACCAAGGAGGAAAGGGACAACATGAGTAGAATCCCATATGCATCTGCTATTGGATCTATCATGTACGCTATGTTATGTACTAGGTTGGATGTTGCTCATGCACTGAGTATAACCAGTAGGTTTCAGCAAGACCCTGGTGAGAAGCACTGGTCTGCTGTAAAAGGGATCCTTAAGTACCTGCGAAGGACTAAGGATCACTTTTTGGTGTATGGTGGTCAAGAAGAGCTCGTCATACAAGGATATGCCGATGCTGCTTTTCAGACCAGCACTCAGGATTCTAGATCGCAATCTGGATTTGTTTTTGTTTTAAACGGTGGTGCTGTCAGCTGGAGAAGCTCAAAGCAAGAAACCGTTGCTGACTCAACTACAGAATCTGAGTATATTACAGCAAGTGAGGCTGCAAAAGAGGCTGTTTGGATTAAAAATTTCATTAATGGATTAGGAGTGGTCCCAAGCATCCTAGATCCATTAGAAATTTTCTGTGACAATAACAGGGCCATCGCACAGGCTAAGGAGCCCCGGTCACACCAGAAATCCAAACACATACTCAGAAGGTACCACCTGATCAGAGAAATCATTGATCGTGGGGACGTCAAGGTTAGCAAGATATCAAGTGAAGACAATGTAGCAGATCCTTTGACGAAACAGTTACGTCCAAATCTGCACGAAGCTCATTTGAGAGCGTTCGGTCTTAGGGTTATGCCCAATTGGGACTAGTGCTAGTGGGAGATTGTTAGTGTAAGCCCTAGCCCCAATACATTGTAACGAAACACTTGAAATTAATAAAATGAGGCATTTGTTTTATCCTTTGTATTCCTGTGCATATCAATTGATAAAACTATCCAAGAGTGTTGTTTCGGTTTAAGTTATTATGTGTGAGGCACATGGATTGTAAGACCTTGAAACAAATGAGACATCATTCTAAATATCCCTAGTCAGTCATTGTTATGGGAATAACAAATGAATTAAGACTAGTATGCTCTCTCTGATCTTATGAGTTCTGTCTTACGGATCATTAGGACAAGAGTGTCAATCAGAGATCATAGATACATGTTAAAGAACATGGTATCTGGATTCGATCCGCTCATGAGAACACTACATGGTACAAGTCATAAGTGTTTCTCATATGCAAGTTTTGTATCGGAGTTCTTAGACCTGAAATCTCTATGAAACTCTTTATGAATTACTATGTACTTTGACATACACCTAACGTGCTCGTAACAGAGTGACAAGTACGGGTATGATTGGGTATGCACTGATTCATGTTAGAGAGCATGAGAGAAGTGAAGGGATTATCCCTCTCGATAAGAGAGAAAAATATCACCGGCCACTTGATCAGTGAACTGAGAAGTGTATGGCCATACCGAGATGAAATAATGAGTAATCATTATTTATCTGAGAGTTCAGTGTCACTGGAATATCAAGAAATGAATTAATGTATATAAGGATGACTAGTTCCATGCCTTATATTAATTCTGATATTTATGGGTAAGGGACTATGCGAAATTGCATTAGGTCACCAAATGCCATATGCATTTTCATTTAATTTGGAATGCTATAATATCTTGCTAGAGAATATATATAGCCTTTGAATTAATTTATTAATTCATTGCCAACATTAAATGGACCTATAGGATCGCACACAAAGCATTGGGCTTAAAATATTTAAATTAAATATTGGACATTAATTTGGGCTTTTAATTAAAGTCAAATTAATGTATGTAATGGGTTATAATATTGCTATTGGGCTTTGGTCCATGAGAGAAAAATTCAGCCCACAAGGTTTAATTTCAATTAATTAATTATGTTACATTAATTAAGTTAATTGAGTATTAAAGCCTAAAGGAATTTAAATTAAATCAAATCACTTAAATATATATAATGAAGTGGCCGAAATTCCAAGATGGAATTCAAGGAATTTCGGCACATGCAATTAAGTTATATTAAGTGATTTTATTTAATTAAATGTCTTATGTTTTATTTCAAATTTGAATTTAAATTCAAAGAAGTTTAATTCAAAATATATTACTTATCTTTAGGAAGTGATAGAGTTTGAATTAATCATCTTAGGATGGTTGAATTCAGATCAAAGACTTGCCAAAGGATAAGCATATATATTAAAAGAAATAAAACCCTAAACCTAATTTTTTTGTGGGATGAATAGTAACTCGTGAATAGTAACTCATGAATAGTGACTCTCTCTCTCTTAATTCTTTTGTTCAATTTTTCACAAGGAGAAAGGATTGTTCCTCATTCTCTTGTGTTATTGAGCAGTAATAGCAATCTAAAGAAGTACAAAATCAAGTTTTGTAGCTTCAAACTATAACCCTTACACAATACCGAAAAAGAGATCTAGCAATCTCGTTTTTAAGCCGACGGTGTAATTGTGTGTGTGAGAATAGAGGGAGTGGCGCAAAAGGCTATTCCTTGGCATTGGTGATCGAGATCTAAGGCGGACAAAGCCATCTTTGTTGCTGGTCATCATCGGAATAAAATTTTTAAAAGGCATCAAAAGTTGTAAGTTCGATAACCCTAAAATTGCATGTTTCGATTCTATCTTTGGATATGTATGGTATGTATGATAAAATTTTTGTTTTTCCGCTGTGCTATCATGATTATCATACCATGTCATATTCCATCAAAAGAAACATCTGAACATATATTAAATCAAATAAACTTCATAGTGTTACATAATTATGAGGATTCAAAGATCCCAAAACAACAAAAGACTACTCATTACACATTGTATTAAATGAAAAGATAAAAGAGAAGGAGACTCTTAAACCCATTTGTTGAAGATAGATTTAAAATTTGGAGTAGCTTCTTCTCTCTAATCCAAGCAAGTCTAGATTCAAACTATAATTATAACTATTAAAAACTAAGCTAAATCTGATTTTTTTTTATGTTGAAACTATAAAACCCTAATGAAAATGAAGTTTTTACAATAAAAAAAGCTTATAAACCCTAAAAATCTAAAGAGAAAACATATAAAAAGGGTTATGTGTGTGTGTGTTAGGCCAAAGCAATTAAAGTAACTTTTAAAACCAAAAACTCCAATGCAATTCGACAACAGAGAAAAGAATTCATGTGTAAAAGATTGCATATATGATTTCGCTCTTAAAACTTATGAGACATCATAGGCCTCTCCTTTAGCACTAGAACTTGAAGGTTATCTCCACAAATAACTCTAAATAAAGCAAGATCGTTATATCTTAAATAGGTTATAATGTGGCTAAGGTATGGCTAACAAGAAAAGGAAGAGAATGCACAACTTAAAATATCCATTCTCTATTTTAGCTTGCCACTTCTCTCCCAAGATCAAGACTTTAACTCTACCATTATATTTAACCATCATTGCCAAACTAAGATAACTATCCAAAATGCAGAACATTATTTAAGGAAAAATCACAAAGGAAAATAATTCTCTAAATTTCTTACTTCGAAGATTTCTAGCTCAATTCATGCTTTAAAAGCTTAACTCTTCTCCTCTAAAAATTAGAGTACCCCACACTTAGATCAAACCATGATTGCTAGCTCTAATTTTATTTATTTACTTATTAAAAAATAAGCTAGAGCAATCCAATCTAACAATTGATAAGTAAGGACTCATATAAATTCTTCCTAAGAAAGAACTACAAACTAGATTTTTCACAATCACACTAGACACTAATAATGTATCTCCATTTCTAAATTCATTAATAGTTAAAGCACAACCCCTTTACTCATTTGTACTACCCAAGAAAAACTTATCTCACCTACTTCTGGAATGGCTAGTTCAAAAAGGGTAAGATAAAGGCTTTTTAGGCTTAAGGAAAATAATGAAAGTGTAAGTAACAAACATAAAAGTAGCATGCTCAAATAGGCTCAAAAAGGCTTACAAGGGATATATTATAACAAAGGTAGGTTTAAAGCCTTTTCAAAGTTCGATCAATAAAACTTTTCCTAAGTCATTTCTAGCCTTACTTATAAGTTATTTAATTGCTTTGAAGGGTGATGAAGAAGGTTCTAGCACTTTAGAATTCCTACTCAATAATCTTCATGCACTAATTTTTCTTATTTCTAAAACAAGCCTAAAGTGCACACTTATTAAGAGACCTATTGGTATTGATCTAATTGAACCTAACAAATAAAGAAAATTCATTCAACAACTAACTACTCTTTAGCTATTTGAACAAATCAAAATGAGCTCTTCTAACTCTAAGGTTAAGCTTATTCACAACGGGAACAACTACGAGGGCAAACTAAACTTAAGATGCAAAAGTACTTGATAGCAACAATAATAAAAAACTAAAACAAGCATAACTACTAAACCATAATTAAAATAAAAGCTAAAAAATAAAGTAAACTAAATAATAACATTATTATAAAATTAAAACTAAGAATAATAATAAAAGAAAATAAGAGACATAGTTAGAACTAAACATAATATTACTAAAATTAAAAGTTCAAACAACACAAATTAACTACTAAAAAGTAAAAACACAAAACAAAGCTAACTGTGGTGATACAATTTAAACATGTCAATCCAACAACTTTGACAAAGTCTTCTAACAATGTTAATCTTAAAAAGCCCTTACCCCACACTTATAGTTTTTGTTGCCCTCAGCAAAATAATACAATAATAACTAAAAAATAATAAGGGTTAAAAAAATCCCTGAAAAATCACTCCTGTGGAGGTAGAGGAGGAAAATGGAGGTCGAATTTTGATTGCATGAGAGAAAAGGCTGTCAACATCTAGTTTATGTTATCCTTAAGCTCATCTTGCCCTGCTGTCAAAGTATCTAATTTGCTCATGATCTCACTATATTGCTATGAGGATAGAGTGAATACTGCAGTGTTGGCTCCTGGCAGCACCATCTTGCTCTTCGCCACATTGTCCAAATAAGTTCTTTTATCATAAACAACAAGATAACCCAACTTTGGAATTTCGGGATCATCCACCAGCACTGATATATTCTTCTTCCTATCAATAAAAGTAGGACTACCTACATCTGTACCCATTAGTGCATGATTGACAGCTTTGGCTAGAATGATGACTATCCCTCCCATGGAAATTTTGCTTTGCCTTTTGGAGAAAGTATACAGCTCTTTAATTTTTCTTTCTATAAATACTGCTCAATTTAATGGAATAGAGTGTTGTATCCCATACAAAATTATGGCTTCATTGGCATTCACATATCCAGGACCTCTAGGATGTGTGAAGATAGACAAAGCTAGCCAGTGATGGAGGATCTTTAGTGTATGATTCTTCAAGTGGTGAGCCTTGATATTTCCAGCCATAAAATTGGTTGGCTCAATCTCATCACTAATGCCATTCCAAATCTCTTGTTTGTTTAAATTATCCAGGCCTTTTGTAGTGTGAGGATCAAATCCCATATAATTAGAAAAGGCATTGAAACTCATCTAATAAGAATTCCCTGCTAACCAAAAACTAACTAGCCCCTTATCGGTATGGCAATCACTTCATATCCTAATTTACACTGTGGACAGGAAATCTTTGGTCAATTGTGGATGTGCTTTCTCTTGCTTGCCTATAAACTCTAGCCAACCTATATTGGCAATCAGTGTTTCAACTTCGTTTCATAGGTTGAACTCCTCTAGGACATCCATATCAATGTATGGAGTTGGGATGAAAATTGAAATTAAGCTTCTACAAACATCAAAATTAACTTAACATAGCTTACCAAATTAAATGTAGAACAGGAACACTAGAGTTTAGCACAAAACACACAGACACATGCAAGTAAATCATTTGTCAAATTTAGCACACATGATTAAACATGCTTTAAGCAATAGAGACAAATTATTTAAGAGTAATTTAAACACTAAAACAACTCAATGCCTTAACCAAAAGGAAAATGGCTTGATGCATTTTAAATCCAATAATCTTAACCAAACCAATTTCTACCCTGAATTACTATAAACTATGGCTATAGAAAAATCATGGCATTTGACAAAATCAAGACAATACCAACATGTTAAATATCAATAATCAAAGCCATTGAACAAAAGGATAAACATGGTAATAACATTTAAAATAGGGCAAGAAAGTTGTTTAAGCAACATTTTAAGCCCAAAAACAAAACTCCTATAGACATTGGTTGGCCAACTAAAATATAACATCAAACACACATGTATAAGTACAAATTGCATTCTAACAATCCTAGGAAATTGCTTTTAAGCAAATAAGCACAAAAAACATGGGTTGGTTGGTTAAAAATATAAAATTAACTTCTATCGGGCATTTCTTCGAACACTAGGCATGCATGTTAAAATTTATGTTCCATTAACCATTCTGGAGGTTGAATCAATCTCAAAATACCATTTTTAGTCACTAGAATGAATAAAAGGCATGCAAACATTCTAAGACAAGAAGAAAAACCAATTCAGATTTAAAGTCCAACTACCTAGGCATGCAAAAATTACTCTATGTAATTCAAAGATTCCTCAACATACATCAACAAAGAAAACTCACAAGAAATTTTCTAAACTCCATAAGAATAAAGTAAAAGCAAGTATAAACATGAAAAGATAAATGAAATAGTTGGATTAGAAAACTTACTTAAGATTACTTAACCAAATTGATGAAAAAGCACAAGAAGAGGGAGTGAATGGATTGGAAATGCAAAGGAGAAGGAGAGAAAATGAAATGAAAATGTAAAGAGGTTGCAAAAAATGGGGTTTTTAAAGGTAGACACAACTGAGAGCCCTCAACACATGGTGGAGACTAAATAGTCTTTGTCATGTGCCTCACAGCAAATCAAAATGCACCATATCAATTTTTCAAAGGCATGAAAGAGACTAAATGGTCTCTACCATGTAACCCATTATGTACCAAAAAATTCATCTTGCACACGGTGGAACAAATTAGTTTCTTTCGTGTACAACCTTCTGTATTGAAAAATGCAATTGCATTTAGTCTCCATCATATGTCTCTACTTTAAGCTAGTCTTAAGGCATTACACATAACAGAAACTAAATAGTCTTTGTTGTGCATACCATTTTGTAACTAAAGTGCACATTGCACATGGTGGAGACTAATCAATCTCTACCGTGTGACCCATTTTGTATCTAAAATGCATCTTACACATGGCAGAGACAAATCAGTCTCTACTGTGTGCAACAAAATTTTTGCAAATCTTTACTTTTTAACATCCTCTTTCATGCATACTTAACTAATTTCACACATATCCTAGCAAGTATCAATGCCCAATTAATCACCATATATTTAGCCAAAAACACACTAACAAAAAAGAAATCTTAAAAACTAAAACATCAAACAAAATCAAACAATTTAACTAAAGAAGTAAGGATAAGAGAATTAGTTCTGATTTTAGCAAGTACCAGCTCAACTTTGAATACACTCACAACACATTCCTAAGGATACTAATTACCACTTATTATTGAAAATTTACCAAATAATAACATATTTGATATATTCAATTAGTTATATGTTATATAATTAAATGAACAATAGACCTTTATTGCACAAATAATAAATAACAATGGAGATGAAATTTTCTAAATCACAGTAAATTAATAGTGTGAACACCACATACAATTAAAGGGGGATACTAAGCATAAAACAATCTCCTAGTAAATAGAAGAATTATACACTTGAATTAGCTTTAACTGAAATAATGAATTTTATCCATTCATGGCCATGAACAAAACACATAAAGTAATATGAAAAATCCTGTAAAACTAAACTTAGAATTAAGTCTCTTCCCTAAGAAGAAGATTCCTAACTAAATAAATCACTAGATATAGAAATCTAGATGAACTAGAAAACTAAAACTAGAAATTGATTACAATTCAAAATGAGGAAAATACTAATCATATAATCTCTTATTTAGTGGCTTAAATATCTTCCTAAATCTTCTGAAATACACCGGAGATTAGCGTAAAATAGGTAAAGATCCTGCATTTAAAGTCTTGGCATTGCATTATTGAACTGGGTTTAGACTCGCCCGAAGCCATGGTGTGAATCTACCAAAATTAGCTTTTTTGCACCCAATTTGTGCCAAACAACTAAAGACACTTCAAATATACTCTAATCAGATCCAAAATATATTTTTTTCACTAATTATGTCTTGCAATGGTCAAAATTACTAAAAAAAGTAAAAAAAAAAAACTTTGATTGAACTACAGGCATCTAAAGGTAAGGGAAATTTAAGTGTAAATATACAAAATTAAGCACTTAACACTATTATAATTACCATTCTAAATTTTAGTTTAATTCATTTTTTCTTCTGTCGATTCAGGGTGAGAGGTGGCACACAAGACACAAGTAGAATTGAAAAGAAAGGAAAAAATAGAGCTAAGTATTTTTATATAAAAAGGATATAAAACGATATAATTTTACTAATAATTCAATAGGTTCGGTTTTAATGGTTTTTTTTATAGTAAAAATAAAACTAAAATAACCGAATTTTTATTTTAAAAATCGAATCGATTAAATTGAAAATCAAATAAGTATACTGAATTGCTAATGGTTTAGTTTACTTACCAATTTTGATCTAATACACCCAATCCAACTCGCAGGTCTTATTTGACTTCCATCACCTAGATTGAGACATATTTGTTTAGTTAAGTTCTAAAAGCGTCTAAATGTTTATCCACAAAGTTAACTAGAGCGAAGAAAACAACTATAAAACTGGGAAAGATGCATCTTTGTTTCAAGACTTTCATTTTTTTTTTTTTTACCTGATTTTGAAATTTTTAAATGAGTACATACAGTTTTTAATTTTTATTTTAACTCGTATTGAATTTAAATAAAAACTGAATAAAACAAAAATGGGAATCTAAAAATTCAATAAATATTAAAATATATTATTATTTTATTCAAATTTGATAACCGTTAATGAAAATAAAAATTTAAAAATTCAATATGAGCAAATAAATATTTAAGAATTCAATAAAAAAATTATAAGTTGAAAAATTCGGTGCATGTTACCTTAAACTTATAATTCTAATTTGTGATCAATCTTTAGTTGTTGTATCTATGATAATATAGTCTTAAACCATTCCGCAATAAAATCTGCATCCAATTGGTTCTATAAATTAATCAATTAAGTCAGTCAAACTATTTGAACAATCTTAAACATGTGTATTAAGAAAATCGCAAAACAAATTCTACCTAACATACTGCTTAGTAGGGGTGAGCAAAAACCGAACTAAATTGAAAAATCGAACCGACTGATTTTTTAATTTGATTCGGTTTTTTGATTTTTTGGTTCAGTTTTCGGTTTTTAATTTTAAAATATTTCGATTTTTCGGTTCGATTTGATTTTTGAAGAAGAAAACTGCATATAAACCAAACCGAAATTTATATAATTATATAATTTTTTTATTTTTTTATTGAATAATTATTTTATATATGTAAATTATTTTATTTTTAGTTGTAAATTATATGAGTACATTTATCAATTATTAATATCTATTTTTAGGTGATAATTTAGAATTTTAATGATTAAATTGAAAATCGATTAAATAAAAAAATTTATTTAACGTTTTTGTTGTATTATTTATTATATATTTTGGAATTGTTTCTTTAATTTGAATTTTTATTTGTATAATTTAGATATTTTTACTTTAGTATATTATGATTTATAATTTTTTATAATTTTTAGACACAATATTTTTTACTTTTTTTAAAAATAATTTTAAATTTCGGTTTTTATTAACCGAACCAAACCGATAGAAAATTTTGGTTCGGTTTAAATTCGGTTATTCTAAAATCTTGGTTCAATTCGATTGATAAAAATAATGAAATTTCAATTTTCGGTTATTCGGTTCGGTTATTGAACCGAACCGACATTGCTCTCCCCTACTGCTTAGTAAATAAAGAAAAAATTGTACACAATTAACATCGGTCAATTCATTCCTAATATTTATTGGATTATACATGATGACAGTTCATTATTTATGCTAACTATTTGGAAAGTCAAGCACAGACCAAAGCATTTGAAATTTTGACGGCAATTCAAAACTTGAAATCTCACAATTTTGATTTTCAAACATCTGCCTTTATTGCTATGTTTAGTGTTTACTTTGATATACGAAAGTCTCCCAAAATAAAAACGCTTCAAACAATTGCATTTTCAGTCTCTTTAATTATTGAATATTCACACAAATTTCATAGAACATAAATTGCAAAAAAAAAAAAATATATATATATATAACATCTTAATTATTTTCAAGATTAAATTAAGGTTTGAAGCACGATGATGAGCAAAAGAGCAATCAATGGCCTTCGCCGCCAGCACTTGCACCTTCTTTCTTGATCCCCAAAATGTCAAGATCTTGCACTAGTTTCTCAGCAAATTCAACATTCATTTCTCCTTCCAAGCTATTGAACTTCAGTTTTCTGCCTTGATTCACATGATTTGGCATAGCTTCTGCACTAGAAAATAGTACAAGGAAGCTCAATAAAAGAACCAAGCGAATTAAGAAATGGCATGCCTTTACTTGGATTGCCATTGGCATATAATTGGCTCAAGAAATTCTTTCAATTTTGCTTGATAAAAAGATGTAGTGTGGTTGTGAAGGATGAACTGTTTGGTATTTATAGACAAAAATGGAGGCCTGGTCCAAACATGTGTTACAGTAATTTTGATTATTAGGAAATTCCACATTTGAAAAGTTGTGGAAATATTTTTTTTTTATGACAAATTAGTCAAAGAGTGAAATGATATTATAGGGATAGATATATATCGGTTAACTAATTCATTAAACATTTTATTACGTAATTCATTAATTTCGATAATCTGTTATATTGGTTTAGATTTTCAATTCTTCCAAATCAATTAATCAATATTCTTTGGTTAATTATTAAACATTTCTAATATATAAATTTAATAAAGTATACAAATTGTAGTGTTGTTTTTAATGGTTAAAATTTATAATTTGACATGAAACCAACAATATATATATTTTTTTTTGATTAACTATCCGGTACCCAAACTTCACTGGCCTGATTAAATCCGAATTTGGAACGTCGTTGTAGGCTAAGGCTCCTTGCCCTTCTCCATGAAAGGTGTCGAGAGTCTATCCTAAAACCGACAATATAATACCCATTATACACATGTATAATGGGTAAATAATTATAATAAAAAGTTAATTCTAATATTTATTTAGTAAAAATATATATTATATATAATAATATTTTAGAAAAAAACAACTTTTCAGACGTTTGGGTCTAATAAATTTTGGATCGGCCCAGGTTTGGATCAATAATTTTTGGTTATGTTACTTTAGCTTTTTAAGTTAGCTCGAGTAGTTTATTGTGTCAAATTCATAATCATTTTTTTTCGATCACAAAAGTTCTTAAATTACTGATTTTAATTTTGATTTCATTTTTCACTTCTTTATTGAATATTTATTACATTTTTTTTAAAAAAAAGGACTAAACTTTTTAAAAAAAATTTAAATATAAATTCAGATATAAACTATTTGACATTTTTCAATGTTAGATCTAATTAATAAAAATTTATAATATCAATTCCTAATTTCAAGTCTCACTTCAATTTCAATTAAAAAATTCGGTAATAAAAATGAGACTCAAGAGAATCCGTTTTGTGATGTCACCCATTCTTCTTCTTACTATTCCTCTTCTAAAATTGTGTGTTCTTGATTAATTGCCTTAATACCGCCATTGGAGAAGTCAAAGAAACGATAATCAAATCGGCGGCGACATTATTTGAATTAAAAGATAAGAAATTGTCAATTAATGCTTGTTGATAAATGGATTTAAAACTTAGGCGGCAATTCCCCTCTTAAACTTGATTTCATAGCTCTTTCTACTTCCATGCAATACTCTGATTATCTATATATTCAAAATCAACCAATTTTAACACAACAATACTTAAAATTTATAAAAATAAATAAATAAATAAATAAATAATGAAAAAAGAAGTGAAAAAAGAAAACAGTCGAGGCCCTGAAATGAAGGCTGGTTCGTGGGCGACACTGGTTTGTTGTTGATGGCTAACTTTATTTGATTTGATAGTATTGTATTTTAATGGGGTAATTTATAAAAGGGAAAAGGGGCAAATTTGCCACCCAAGTCTATCAGGTAGTTTAAAAATGCCATCTAAGTATTTTTTCTACAAAAAATGCCATTATTTTTATATAATTGGTTCAATTTTACCACTCTAATCCTAGTCAGCAAAAAAAATGAGTTGGCAATAATTTAATTGATATATCAGCAAAAAAAAATATACATGTGGCATTAAAATTAATCAGACCAAAATTAAACCAACTCGAATTAAATCAAATTAATCAAACTCACCCTAACCAACCACTTATTCCTTCTCTCTCTAACCCATTCTCACCATCAGGCTCTTCATAATTTGAAGCTTTCTCAGCTAGTCTTTCCAAGAACCGCCTGATTTTTTCTCGACGAACGCCATGTGATGTCTCTAGTTGTCGTGCTCCAAGCAACTCTGTTACGCAGAGTTTCTTGACAAATCTCTAGTAATCCCCATAAGGAGCAGCAATAAAGCAAGTTTCAAAATAGTAACCAATCATCAAATGGGAATTTTTGGTCTGCTAGCGAAAACGACGTCGTTTCTTCTGAAGATCTCAGCAGCAAAAGATGGTGAAGAGACAAGAAGGAGAGGTCGAGGGCCGAGGTGGAGATAGAGAAGAGGGCCATATTTAGATGAGAGATTTGGGAAGCATTTGGTCACCACCGGGCTGAGCAGGTGGAGGTGGCTGATAGCGGGAAGTGCCGGTGGGCTTGGTGGAAGGCGGAGGTTTGGCTTCTTTTGTTTCTTCAAAAGATAATGGAAAATAAGAGTTGTGATTCGGCGAAGGATGAAGATAATGAAGTAATATTGTGTATTACCATCCTAAATATAAAATGAGCAATTACATATTATTGAAACTATAAAAATTATGGTTAATAACATATCATGAAAATTTAAATTGTAATTATAAAATTAAATAAGGGTATAATGAAAAATTTATAGATTAATTAAAATTTATAGATTAATTAACTATAATATAAATAAAAAATAAATATAAATAATATTTTGGGATAAACTAAAAAAATGCAGACAAAATTATGTGCGGAGTAATACAGTTCTAACAATCCAAATATATGATATTATGCTTCCCATTTGGTAGTGAATTTTAAGTTACTCTATTGTGATTCCCAGGATCTTCATCTGTAGAAGTAATATGCGATAGGCCAGATTTAGGAGTATTGTGCTTTTTGTTGTAGTGTTGAGGTGCATGTCCACCAGTAAGAGAGTTGCGAGTAGGTTAGAGAGAGAATGGGAGTTCGGTGAGAATGGGTTAGTGAGAGAATGGGAGACCTGTGAAAAAGGGTTAGAGAGAGGAGGGATAAAGTGGGTTTGGTTCAATTTTGGTTTAATATTTTAATTTGGATTGGTTTAATTTGGATCTGGTTAACTTCAATGCCACATATTTATTTTTTGCTGACGTATCAATTATATTATTGCCAACTCATTTTTTTTTGCTGGCTAGGATTAGAATGGCAAAATTGAACCAATTATATAACAATAGTGGCATTTTTTTTAGAAAAAATACTTAGATGGCATTTTTGAACCACTTGATAAACTTGGGTGGCAAATTTGCCCTTTTCCCTTTATAAAAAGAGAGAGAAGTTGGGATGTGGAGAGAGGTAGGATAGCGTGGTATTCATTACACTAAGTTTTGGATCGTTATGGACGAACCCACAGTTTCCACAATTTTTAATATTCAATCTTCTTCGTCACTATAGCTTGGGATTAGGGTTTCACAAAATTTTAAAACAAATAAATTTGAGAAAGAAGAAGAGTGACATGGCATCCATTCATTAAAATAAACTTTAGTGGGATCTTTTTTTTGACTCAATTGCTTAGAGATTTGAACAAAAATCCCTAATTAAGAGAATATTCAAAATTAATGATTGACATTATAAGATTTTATTTATTGAGTGTGATATTAAAAATATCTAATAGTTCAGGTTTTAATTTATAGTTGATAACATAGTCAAGATCATAGCTCGGCTAACTTTGGCAAATAGCTAGGCATGACCCTGTGACCTCTGAATGGCATAGCCGAATAGATGCACACATAACCATACTCTACCCTTGCTCATCCGTAGCTCAGAAAACCACAGAAAATGAATAACTGCCACAACTACGAAAACAGTTGGGGCAACCCCCACGTTTCCCCCAAGATCTGAAGAAATGGGAGGAGTGGCCGAAACAAGCGAAACATCACACCACAACCCTAGAAATAACGAACATAATGGCTATAAATGAAGGAAAAACAAGTATACACAGGGATAACCTTTTTTGACTAAGAAATTTGCACTTTGTTCATTAAGATTATGACTTGATCATCAAAGATTTCCTTGTTGAAAATTCACCTATCTTTTGAGTGTCGTTTTATAGATTATCTTGGGAGCGTAACCCTTTTCTGACTTGTCATCATTTGGTACGGTGAGCGTGAAACATGGACTTTTTCCCAGATCTCAATCCAGACCCATTCTAGCCAGAAAAACCAGGCAAATCCACATGCTCTTCTAGGAACATTGCAGTTTCTTTCCCAAACCAATGCCCATTGCTCTACATCGCCCGCCGTGGCCATCCTAAACACTTCCAGCATCACCCCGCAAATAGCTCAATCCTTGATAGCTACACTGTCAACAATAATCGTCTAAATGTAACCGTAACCTCATCCTACACAGCCTTACCAGGTCCTCTAGACCTCCCAACCTCCAACTTAAAATCCATTTTCACCAGTAATTCCCCAAAACCCGAGGTCCACCATAACCCTAACAATCGAATAGCTCAATCGACTCCTAGAAGATCGAATTCAAAAACAATAAAATCAAAACATTCTGCAATGTCATGGTAGCTTTCGATCTCCACTCTTTAGAGAAATCTTAGCCGTACCTTTTCCTAAAATCTGGCTGCCCAACCTAAAGACATACAATGATAACGTCGACCCTCGAGCCCACATTGACCAGTTCCAGCACACCATGCTAGTGTTGATTGCAGAAGACATGATACTATATAAAATATTCCCTCAGATGCTAACGAACTCAGCCTAAATTTGGTTTTGCAACCTTCTCGAGCATTGCATTCACAGTTTCGAGCAATTTAGCGATATATTCATCGTAAATTTCATAGCAGCGATCCACCCTAATAAAGTGTCAGTCGACCTCAATCAAGTTCAGCAGGAGAAGGGAGAGCCTTTGCTAGCCTATATGGGGAAACTCAACAAAATGGCGATGGGCATACGAAACCTCAACCTAGAAGTGGCAATTAATGCCTTGATCAGGAACCTAAGGTGCCAGGACATCAGCAATTCCCTGAGTAAGAAGCCATCGAATGACTTTACCAAGCTAATGTCTCGGGCTCACAAGTACATCTGAATAGATGAGACCGAATGCCTATGCAACAGTTCGTATAAAGACTTGGGACTAGATAGAGAATGGGACAAAGTTGAAAGAGCATCTCAGGATAGGGAAAGCTCCAATCGAGCTAATTCCAAAAGATACAAAGGGGCTAGCTCATTTAATAGAACCTACGCAGTAGCAGCTCCCCGTGTGGCAGATAAGAAGGAGGATAGGCTCATGCCCTTAACACGTCCAGAGAGCAGATATTGGTCTGGATGAAATAGAATGGATAGGTCAGTTAGCCAAGATCAATGAGGAAAGATCCCAACAGAGATCAAAGCTTATATTATGCCTTCCATAGGGATAGAAGATGAAAGATAGAAGAGTGCAGGCAACTAAAGAGAGAAATTGAGCACCTAATATTGAAGGGTACCTTATCATAGTTTGTGAAATCAAAGGATAGGGTAAGGAGGCATCGATCACCCACTCCTTAACCAAACAAAAACCAATCAGGCCAAAGCAAAAAGGCCCCAACTGGGGTTATTCATGTGATTATAGATGGAGGATAGTACGGCAACTCCAGGAAGAGAAAAGCTAAGAAGGTGCTCGCTGTTAAGCCAGCCAAGCATACATTTCCCCATATGATCCAATTCTTGGTAGTGGATGGATCTCATGTTAGGCATCCTCACACAAATACACTTATTGTAGAGGAAATCATCCAGGACTTCTTGGTCTAACGGATATTGATAGACATTGGGAGTGCAATTAATTTGATCACTCTGCAAGCGTAGAAAGCATTGGGGATATTGAAGAACCATTTGGAGGATGTCAACATCCCTCTTATTGGCCTTTTCGGATGGCCTATCAAAGGAAAAGGTTTGGCAAACCAACCCATCCAGCTCGAAGATGAGGTTGTGTTTCGAACATGCCTAACAGATTTAATGGTAGTCAACATCCCCTTGTCATACAATGTAATTTTCGATCGGCCCCTATTGGCCACAATCAACGTTTATACTTCTATGTAGAGTTTGATAGTTAAGATCTTAATGGAGGAGGGGGTCACACTGTTGAGGGGAAACCAAAAAGTAGATCAGGAGACATACATGACCATGCTAAAGGAAGCCAGTCAGGCCCTACCACTAGATACGATGAACATATCAGAGAAAAGGGATAGAAAAGCCGAGCCAAGGGAGGTGTTATAGGTAGTCGAGCTAGTACTAGGCAAGGGCATTCAGATATCAGCCAGGAGGGAAGGATCGGATAGAGAAGCCCTCTTCTCGGTGCTCAAAGAGTTTATGGATGTTTTTGCCCGGCAGCCCTCTATCATTAAGGGTGTACAGAAGGAATTAATAATTCATTCCTTAAACGTTCGGTCAGAATGCAAACCAGTAAAGTAGAAAAAGAGCAATCATGCATCTGAAAGGCAGGTGGCCATAGAGAAGGAGATGAATTCCTTGCAGAAGAGCAGGTTCATCAAGGAAATTTTCTATCCAGAATGGCTAGCTAATGTGGTGTCTATCAAAAAGAGTAACAGAAAATGGCGAATGTGTGTGAACTTTATCGATCTAAATAAGGCTTATCCAAAAGATAGCTATCCACTATCAAATATTGACCTCCTGGTGGATTCCATAGCCAAGTTTAAAGTGTATACTTTCCTTGATGCATCGATAGGCTATCATTAAATTTTGATGTCCCCAGTAGATGAAGAGAATATCTCTTTCATAACCCATAGAGGTACCTACTGCTACTGTGTTATGCCCTTTGGGCTAAAAAATGTAGAGGCCATATACCAGAGGCTGATTAATCAGATATTCACCAATCAGTTAGGGAGGAACATGGAAATCTATATGGACAATATGATCATCAAGAGTAGGCCATCGGCAAACCTGCCTTCTGAGCTCAGAGAGACATTTCTCAATCTTTGGGAGGCAGGCCTCATGATGAACCCTGAAAAGTGCACCTTCGGTGTGCAATCCGAAAAGTTCCTCAGCTTTATGATATCGAAGAGAGGGATAAAAGCCAATTCGAAGAAAATCAAGGTAATTTTAGACATGGAATACCAAGAAAAATTCGGGATGTATAAAAGCTTAATGGCAGGGTCACAACGTTGGGAAGGTTCATTTTTTGTTTAGCCAGACGCTATTTGCCATTTTACCAAGTAATCAAGAATTTGAGAAACTTTAAATGGATAGAGGATTGTCAACGGGCCTTTAAAGCCTTGAAGCAATTTCTTATAGCCCCACCACTTTTCAACACACCACAAGTCGGTGAGATCCTATATGTCTACCTAGCTATCTTTGAAGGGATGATAGGCTCAGTATTTGTCTGGGAAGAGGGCGACCAGTAATTTCTGATCTATTACATAAGCAAAGTCCTTTGAGGTTTTGAGCTGAGGTGCCCCATTTTAGAGCAGTGGACCTTTGCACTAATCACTATCGCTGCAAAGCTACACCCACACTCTCAGGCTCATATAGTATTGATGCACACTAAGTCAAATCTACGGAAGATATTGCAAAGACCAGAAGCTTCGAAAAGATTAATGAAGTGGGCAGCCTGCCTGAAGGATTTTGATGTTTGGTATGAACCACATTCGGTAATAAAGGTGCAGATCCTAGCAGATTTCATGGCAGAACTACATGCACCAGTCCTTGAACCACCAAAGAGCTCATAGAAGTTATATGTTGATGGTGTAGCATGCTCAGAAGGAGCCGAAGCTAGAATGTTGTTGATGAGCCCAATGAAGGTTCGCATTCAAGCGATGGCATGCATAACATTCCCTGCTTCCAACAATGTTGCAGAGTATGAAGCCCTATACTATGGACTATAATTGGCAATAGATGTAAAACCTGATACTCTAGAGTTCTTTTTTGACTCACAACTTGTTGTCAGCCAACTTAAGGGAAGCTTTGAGGTGAAAGATTGTTCTATGATTCGGTATAAAGAGTTGGCATCTGTACTCCTTGCCAGGCTAGAAGGAGTCAAAAGTACTTGGTCAATTACACGGCTACCCTATATAGAGAAACAAGAGGCAGATACCTTGGCTAAATGGGCTATCATCAATAGTTCGGTGCAGACCACATATATCATCTTCATAACAGTCTCACAACCAACTTATGAAACTTACCAGGTTCAAATGTAAAATCCAATAGAGGGGTGATGCCTCCCCATTTACCAATACCTTACATCAAGAACATTGTCAGAAGGCCAGGTGTAAGCCTAAAAGATAGTTTGCAGATCGAGCCTATATGCTGTGTTGGATGAGAAGATATACAGATGATCTTTCTCAAACCCCTAGACTTTGTACTTGAGTATTAAAGAAAGAGATTATGTCCTCAGAGAAATTCATAAGGGGATTTATGGGGCCTATGAGGAAGCACAAGCTATTGCTCATAAAGCACCTTTAGAGGGATATTACTAGCCCACCATAAAGGAAGATGCCAAAGTGTTAGTTCGAAAATATGACAAGTGCTAGAGATTTGCTAACATCTCACACGATAGTTTGGCACAGTAGAAATTGATCCATAGTCCCTGTTTTACCCAGTGGGGAGTTGATATACAAGGCCTAGTTCCCTAAGCAACTGGCCAGCGAAAGTTTTTAGTGGTAGCAGTTGATCATTTCACCAAGTAGGTAGAAGTCGAGCCCCTCACCTCTATCACTCCGACAAACATCAACAAGTTTCTACGAAAGAATGTCCTTACAAGATTTGGTATTCCACACTCTATCATATCTAACAATGGCAAACAATTTAACTACCAAGCCTTTAAGACATTTTGCTCATACCTGAATATTTAATTGTGCTTTACTTCTGTCTATCATCCGTAATCCAATGAAATTATCGAAGTGACCAACAGAATTATCATTTTTGGACTTAAAAAGTGGCTAAATGGAGCTAAATGACTCTAGAATGATGAGCTTAACAATGTGTTGTGGGCATACCAAACCTCTCCCTGAGTAGCAACAGGGGTAACACCGTTCACCCTGACTTATGGTATGGAGGTAGTTATTCCATTTGAAATAAGAGTACCAAACACACGAGTATCCCAACAGAGTAAGGAGTATAAAGCCAACCTGTTGTATCACTTAGACCATTTGGAAGAGAATAGAGAGCTCGTATAGATCCAATCAGCAGTATACAAGCAGCGATGACAACATACCATGTTCTCCAAGCCAAGGTGAAGTCTTTCCGCATTGGACAGTTAGTTCTGAAGAAGGCAATCATCACCCACACAACGGTAAGAGTAGGCAAGCTAGATCCTAACTGGGAGGGGCCATTCATGATATGAAAAGTCATCAATGGTGGCGCATACAAACTTGTAGACTTCTCTGGAAAAATGCTTTCGAACTCATGGAATGTGTGAAGCCTCAAGTTATATTACCAATAGTTTGGCATACTCGCCAAATGGTGCTTATGATATTTTCATGTGTTTGTTTCAAATAACTCAGTACCATCGCCATTTCAGCTTTCTTTTCCCATTCAATGCAAGCTCGATGCTATCGTTAGGATTGTTCATCTTTCCTTTTACATTCTTTGGTGAATACCATCCACATAACATAAATATGTAATGGATAATAGATTTAATAGAATTTATTCATTTTATCAAGCTTACAATAGCTTTGCCTACTAGTTTGGCATTTTTTCCAATTTAGCTTTGTGGAAATTTACAAGCTCTTCGGTGAAGGTCGCCAACCAAGCATACAATTTTAAATGATTAAGTTCTTCAGCGAATATTTCCCATAGAATTTATTTTCCTTTCTAGTTAAAGGTAGAAATCTATTTAACTAATGAACCATTTATGTAAAGGTCAATCAATAACTTATCCACATCGTCGAGCTCACATCTGCGATAATTTTATGCTAAGTTTTTCTTCTTCTTCAAACATGTTCGACATGATCATCATAAAAAATACATTGCAATTCCTAAAGCAACATTCAATCAAGCATAAGCCTATGATTATTATAAGAGTAGTTCAACTAATAAGGTAATGAAACCAAATACAAACTCTACTTAGATATGTTATTTTTTCCAATAAGTTCGGTCATATTTGAAAGATAAGAAATTCAAAGAGGTTGGCAAAAATAATTTGCTATTTTATAAAGGTTTATTACAAGAAGAGCTAGTTCTCATCTGGATATAAATTATTCAGAAAAGACAAATCTTGCTCTAGGTACTTCCCTTTTACAACGATGGAGATATTTATGCTAAAAGCCAAACATTTCTCGGTTAGGGCATCTGCCTCTTTTTCCTCTCACCTCTCGGCTTCCTTTTCTAGCTCTGCCTCTCTGAGCTTGTACTTTTCCACCTTGGCTTGAAGGGCTTGGTTGCTCACCTTCTCCCGACCTAATACGGCCTCAAGCTTGATAATTTTTCCTGCCAACATTTCGGCCCATTTTTCAGCAGTAGAGACCTTTAACACGGCCTCATTCATTTGGAGCCAAAGGCTTTCATAGCTAAACTTGACCCATCATAACTTGCCAATCAAAGAGTTCATCTTGGAAATTGTAACACCTATCAGCAGAGATCTCTACGAGCAGCATAAAAAAAAGGAGGGTGCTTAAAAGAACATGGCATCTACCAAATAAAGGATTGAGACACTATTGCATACCTACATTTGATGCCTTTTAATTTGGGCAGATAGTTGATCGGCTTTTAGTTCGGTAAAGGGAGCCACCTCCTTCAGCGTACATGACATTATGTGTGCAAAGGTGTTGAAGTCATTGTTCATCACAGAATATTAACTCCTCTTCTTCTCCCAATACTTACAGTTCTCGGCAATCAAGGTCCAAAGATCCTTCTCATCTTTAAAACCTAGCCCAGCCTCGACTGTTGAGCTTATTCTAGACTCCCTTACTGATCGACTTGGGACCCAAGCTTGGGTAGAGTTATCTGATACCTCCACAATAGTGAAAGTCTGGGCACTTTCGGTTGGCTAAGTAGGCATCGACTTAGGTATAGCAAGAGGCACACTAGGGGTAGCTTCTGCAATCTTTTATCTTTTAGCCCTCATTATCTCAGTCACTCTGATTTCTTTCTTAATAACCACAACAAAAAGGAGAAAATTAAAAATAGGGTATCAGTAACACTTAGTAAATTAGGTATAAAGCTACCTCTTTTCTTTTAAGGGATAAATCTAAAATTGTAGGGATCGAGAAAGTTTCGGAGGTTCCACTTGTCACGGGCGAACTCCCTCCATCGAGCCAAGATCAGCTCCTCACCTTTCGTCAACAATAGACCGTTGTCATTTCGATTGGTAAATTAACCACATGTAGTTCGAAAAGGAAAATCCACATGCAATCTCTCCACCAGGAAAAACCAATCCTTCCACTTTTTAAGTGACTCAGGGTTCCCATAGAACATGCCATAGCAAGCTTGGGCTTATATATAGTTATGATCCTCGGTCCCACTATGAAAACTGACTACATGGATAACTCAAAATAAGTTCAGGGTTAGGTTTATACAGTGTTCCATCACCCAGATCTAGAGTGCGAACAATATGCACTAGGCATTTGGCTGAAGCTGCCAAATGGACATGTTAAAATAGTTTAGTATCTCCACCTTAAACCCCATCAAGGGAAGGTGAACTCCCACCTCTAGTTATGGCTCTTATATTGTAATTTTTTGCTTGTTAATAAACTTGATGTTCACCCATTGAGAAGAGCTCAATCTGCTAACAACGTATTCTGCAAAAAAAGTCACCTTATCGAACAAAGTCGGGAGCATATCTTTTCTCACCCTAGAACCAATACTACCAACTGCCAGCAAGCGGTGAGGTAGGCACTCTCCTCAAGGAGGCTTTGGCAATAGATTGCCTGAAGGGATTGACATTTTAATGGGAAGGAAAACTCCCACTAGAACTTAGGGCTTCATCAAATGTATGCCCCTCATCTTCCACCAGTAACTGGCTAGAATCCTTAGAAGAACCCATGGTAGCAACAAAGAAAAGCAGAAGGGGAGAGAAAAAATGCAAAACTAACATGTTAAAGCCAATAAATTGGGCGGATAAACTAACAAGTTCTATTAGGTTTGTGATGTCCATCAACTTCTCCACTATGACAGGCTTGGATAATCTCTACTTGCTCTTCATTTGGGATACACCTTCTCAGCACTTAGTCAGTACAAAGGCGAAAAAGATAAGGATCATCCCATATGTAATGCTTCGCATCAGCTTTTAGCTTCATCCTTTATTGCCATGTGAAGTCCTTTGGCATATAACCACTTGCGAGAAAATTTGCAACATTAGCGAACCAAGGTACGAAAGCTTCACAAACAAACAAGGCACAAATATGCTCATCAGGGAATAAATCTAAAATCTCCCTTTTTTCAATATAAACATGCTCTAATCTAGATAAATGATCCGCCATAAAATTTTTGGCTCCCTTCTTGTCCTTAATCTCTAAGTTAAATTCTTGCAACAGAAGCACCCATCTTATCAATCTTGGCTTGAATTCTTTCTTGGCAAAGAGATGTCTTAATGCTGAATGGTCAGACCATACCATAATTTTGCTCTAAGCAAATTGGATCAAAACTTCTCAAAAGCAAATATAATGGCAAGGAGTTCCTTCTCAATTGTGGTATCGTTGACTTGCGGTCCCGTCAAAGTGTGGCTCGCATAATAAATTGCACAAAATACTTTCTTTCGCCTTTGTCTAAGTACTGCTCCCACTGCAAAATTACTTATATCACATATTAGCTCAAAAAACAAATTCCAACTCGAAGATATGATCACCAGAGCTAAAATAAGCCTTTGCTTCAACAATTCAAAAGCCAACAAACATTCATTCTTGAATTCAAAAGGAACATCTTTCATGAGCAAATTGGATAAGGGCTTTGCAATTTTTGAAAAATTTTTTATGAACCTACGATAAAAACCTGCGTGCCTTAAAAAAATCCGAATTCTTTTGACTTTAGTTGGTGGTGAGAGTTTTTCTATAACTTCTACCTTGGCCTTGTCTACCTCAATCCCCTTTTCCAAAATTTTATGCCCTAAAACTAGGCCTTCCCTCACTCTTAAAATCTAGCCTATAAATGGTGAAGTCATCCATGAACACCTTCATAAATTTTTCTATAAAGTCATGGAAAATTGCCATCATGCACTGCTGAAACGTAGCTGGTGCATTACACAATCCAAAGGGCATCCTCCTATAGGCGAATGTGCCATAAAGACACGTAAAGGTTATTTTCTCTTGGTCTTCAGGGGCTATGGGAATTTGCAAATACCCCGAATACCCATCTAAGAAATAATAAAACCTATTCCCCGCCAACCTCTCTAACATTTGGTTAATAAATGTCAATGGGAAATGATCTTTCCTAGTGGCATGGTTCAATCTCCTATAATTTATGTACACTCTCCAACCCATAACTATCCAAGTTGGAATAAGTTTATCTAGTTCATTCTTAACCACTATCATTCTCCCCTTCTTAGGGATAGATTGCACTGGGCTAACCCACTTACTATCAGAGATTGGATAAATTATACGTGAATCAAGCAATTTGAGTACCTATTACATAGCTGGATTGAGCCTTATTTGGGGTTGAGCTACCGATTTAAAATCGTTCTCTATAGGAATCTGATGAGTACAATAACTTGGATTTATACCTTTTAAGTCCGATGTCTCCCATCCTATCACTTCTTTTTTCTTCTTCAACACCTTAAGCAGCGTCTCCTCTTCTAAACCTGACAACAAAGAAGAGATAATTATTGACTTTTCTTCTTGCTCTAAAAATACATACTTTAAATGAGGAGGAAGGGGTTTAAGTTCAGATTTTAAATCCCCCTCTTGTAAATTAGTTCTCTCTTGCTTCAATTTCTCCTCTTCACAATCCTTCTCCACAACTGCTATCAATTCTCCTTCTACTCCATCCAACTCTTCATTATCCAAAGAATTCATCAAGCTTGAATTCACTAGATCATTTAGCAACAATTTTTCTTGCGTTTCCTCTTCACATTCATTCACCTTGTCCATGAAATAGACTGAGTCCTCCAAATCACTTGATGGATACTTCTGGCTTTGTTCATGTCCACCAGCAATTCTTCATTGTTAAATCGAAGGGTGACTTTTTGACCATGGACATCTATTAAAGGCTTTACAGTATTTAAGAATGGTCTTTCCACAATGAGTGGCACCTTCCTATCTACCTCTATTTCCATGACTACAAAATCCACGGGGAAAATGAATTTTCTCACTTTCACCAATAGATCCTCAATTACTCCTTTTTAGCTTTCTTATTAATCTATCCGCAAGTTGAAGTCTTATTTCTGTCTCCTTAAGATCGCCTAAATTGAGTTTCCTACACATGAAATATGGCATCAAGTTAATGCTGTCCCCTAAGTCACACAAGGCATTCCCAACAAAAGTCTCACCAATTTCACAGGGTAGAGTAAAGCTAGCTGGATCTTCCAATTTTTTTGGAATCTTATTTATGATAATTGCACTACAATTCTTCGTAAGTTGCACAATTCCATACTCTTTTAATTTCTTTTTATTAGAAAAAAGTTCGTTCATGAACTTAGCATAGTTGGGCATGTGAGCTAAGGCTTCAGCAAAAGGTAAGTTAATGTGCAGTTTCTTGAACATTTCTCGAAACCTAGATAATTGCTCATTTTTCTTCTCTTTTCTAGCTATAGCAGGAAATGGCAACCTATTAATGTCAAGATCCTCTATGGTTGGGTTCACTATACTCTTTTCCTTGTCAATTTTTGGAGCATCCACATTTACCTCTACTTTAAAGTTAGAATCACTTACCTTCCATGTTGGCTCCTTTATATTAGTTGATGAAGTTGGTGATTTACCTCTCTCTTCCTCTCGTGTTGCCTCCTTGCCACTTCTTAAAGTAATTACTTTGGCCTTCTCCTTGGGATTGTGATCCATATTTAAAGAAAATGTCCTTGGTTGTCTGTTTGACATTGAAGTTGCAAGTTAGCCCAATTGTGTCTCTAAATTTCTCATGAAAGTATCTTGGTTTCGATTACATTGCTCTTGAGATTTCCACCTTGCCTCTTGACTCATCGTGAATTGTTGTTGACTCACCACAAATTGTTGTTGACTACTTATGAAAGTATTAAAGGTGTCTTCAAGACTTGGCTTTTTCTCTTGGACATGTGGTCTTTATTGAAATCCTGATAGGTGGTATGGTTGAGGTTGGGGCTGGTTAGAGCTTTGTCATTGATGGTGGTTAAGTAGATAGGGGGCTTGGTAGTGAGTTGTGGCTTGAGGTTGGTGAGGCTGAGTATGACTATGGTAGACATTTGAGTTGAAAGGGGCTCTTGCTTGTTGTTGAGAAGATGAAGCTTGCGAATTTCCATCCTTCTAAGAGAAGTTTGGGTGATTTCTCCATCTAGAATTGTATGAATTACTATAAGGATCATTCCTTCTATATTCTCCCAGTGCATTTACATCTCCTACAACTCCTTCTTCTTGGACACCTTGCCCACTTTCACATAGTCTACTACCTTGAGCAAATGCAGCCACATTTTGCACTTTCAAGCCACTTAACTCTTTCCTCACCAATTTTAATTGTGTTTTCAACAATGTTACTTCATCTATATTGTGTAACCCTTGCCTCTTAGAGACTGATCTAGAGGCAGTCCATTGAGAGTCATTTGTCGCCATCTCATCTAACAACTGGAAAGCTTCCTTCGGTAGCTTGTTCAAGAAAGATCCTGCTGATGCTGCATCCAATAATGACCTTGTTTAAGGTGTAACTTCAGCATAAAATATGGTTATCAATTGGTAGATAACTATCTCATGGTGAGAACAGCTTCTCAATAATCTCCTAAACCTCTCCCAGGCCTCGTGAAAAGGCTCCTCATTCATTTGATGAAAACTCATGATGCTATTCAGATGCTTGCAATCTTAATTGGAGGAAAAAATCTCATCAGGAACTTCTCTTGCATCTGATCCCATGACCATATTGACTGGCGTGGTAGCATTTGTAGCCACTTCCTTGCTTTGCCAATCAAAGTGAATGGAAACAGCTTCAATCTTATTGCATCCATACTAACACCCAAAATTTAAATCGTGTCACTAACTTTCAAAAATATGTCAATATGTTGAGCTGGATCTTCTACTTTTGAACTAGAGAATTGATTCCTCTGTACCATAGTGATAGTGGCTGGCTTGAGCTTAAATTTTACTCCTCTCGGTAATATAATTATCTGATGATCTTCATTCCACCTTGGCACAACGTAGTCTCATATGGTCCTTTGCCTAGGAAATTCTTCTCTTCATGCCCCTGGCATCTCTTCATGTGCCCTTGGCATTTGTTCATTCTTAGGAGGAAACTCATCTAGAGGAGAATTGTGCTCCATATTGTTATCTCTATTGGCTCTTCTTATTTGATGTAAGGTGCTCTCAATTTCAGGATCAAAAGGTACTAATTGCTCTTGTCTTGCTCTGTTCATGCACTAATATCACTGAAAGAATCAAGAAAAATAAAATAAGAAAAAGAGAACACATACAAACAATAATCACAGCTTACTAACAATACCAAATCACTGGCAACGGTGCCAAAAACTTATTCGGTTTGTTCTAGTAAGTGCACTAGATCGACAAGTAATAAAGTACGGATATGGTTAAGACCTTCAAATATCAAACCCAAGGGATTATGTGTGTGTGAACTATGAAAATTAATTTTATACTAAAGAATTCCCAATTATTTATGTGTAAGAGTTATCTAATTTTTATAATGGAAACTTTAAACACTAAAATATGTAATGAAAAGAAATTAAATTCAACTAGCAGTAAATTGAATGTGAACTGAATTCTAGAAAATTAATAAGTGTACAAATCTATAAAAAATAAAACATTGCTTGGGTTCACTCATCCACCCCATACCCAATGTGAATTAATTCAATTCTACAGTAATATAAATATGAATGAATCCGAGATAAACATCTCAACCCAAACATTCCATTCTAGAGCCAGCTACTTTAATTGCAAAGTGTCCCATTCCGGAGCAAGCCATACAACTACCTTAAGCACAGGTCTTAAATTCTAAGTTCGATTTGCTTTCCCATTCTGGAGCGAAACAACCCAAACTTATCTATTTCACTCCACACTCTAACTCTAAAACCATAAATACTGCACATCTAGAGTCCCATTCCGGAGCAACCTAAAATAGATAGCATTTTTGATAACAAAGATGAGCAAAGTTTCATTCACAGCATCCAACTCACACCAGCATCAACATCCAACCGAGATATAAGATAAACTTATTCAATAAAGCTGAAAAATCCTTTGAAGAGTTGAATACTAATGAAATAAAATAAGCAACATTGAAATAAACCATTCATTCATATATATAACTGAAAATATGTTTAATATTCACATCTTTGGGTAGGGGATTCAAAGATCCCCTAAACAACTGAAATACTACTCACTATCCATTACAAAATGAAAAGAGAAAATGATAGAATAACCCCTAAAATTCATGGTGAATAAAACCCAACTGAATCTAAATTCTTTAATCTCTTTCTCCAAAGCTTGACTGGAAAATGAGCTCTAACTGTGTAGATCTATATTTTTAAACTGTAAATCTGTGTTTAATCTAAATATTTTGATGTAAATCTAACTATTTTCAAGTAAATCTTTGTATCTATGTATGTAAAATGAACAAAGGAATGAAATAAAGAAGAAAGAAAACCCTAAAACTGAAGAAAAACTCACTCTCCCGATTTTACAGAAAAAGTTTCTTTTTATAGGTTAACATGGGTCAAGGTTACTGTGAAATTCCTGGTAACTGTGACCTCTTTTAAAAATCCCACTTTTAACTGATATAGGTCATGGCTACTATGAAATTCCTAGTAACCGTGATGTAGCTCTGAACTGCATCTGGAAAGGGGTCACAGTTACTATGAAATTCCTAGTAACTGTGAAATGGCTCTCTTCTTCATTTTGGACTATAAACATGCCTACCTCATGGTTACTATCACAATCCTAGTAACCTTGAGGTACTCCTCTTTTAGGCTTTGCACAAAAAAAAAAACTTCATAGGCCATGATTACCACCCTTTCATGCACAATTACCATGCTAACCATGACAAGCCTTAAAAAAGTGCATTTTGACAGAATACTTGGGTCACGATTACTAGGAATTTCCTAGTAACTGTGAGGTACCTAAAAAAATCATAAAATTCCATCAAAAACTCTCAAATTCGCACAAAAACTAGAATTAACTGAGAATAAGATAAATTATTATATGCAAGCAAAAATAGAACAAAAGACACTAGAAAGACAATGAAAACTAGACTAAAATTAATCTAAAACTAAACACTGAATTGGAGTTATCATTCATCTCTATTAATCCTTCTACTAAAGAGGCCAGTATCTCATTACAAGTTACAAAAGTAGAATTGGAGACACGTAAGTTCAAAGCCCTAGAGTTGCTAATTTTTCCTACCTTTTTCTAGTTTCTTTCAAATAATCCATATTTCAATCTATAACAAAGCAAAATAGGGATATTTTCATTAGGAAAACACACTAAAACTTCTTATAGTAACTAATATTTAGACTCTTATTGATAGGAATCACCTAAATCTAGGCTCTAATTAATTAGAAATGACTAAAGCTATGCTATGATACCATAAATTGTAACACCCTCTCTAGCAACCTCTTTTAATATCAAACATATTACTAGTATAAATCATAACATACTAATTTTCCTTTAAACTTTGCTTCACTAAACAAGGATCTTATAAGATAATTAAAAGTATAACATATAAACTTTTACTACATAAAAAAATTTAACTTACATAAGTGTCTTTTTAAACATTATAACCTTTCCATTACACAACATCTATACTATACAAAATTACCAACACAAATTAAAAACATCATAACCCAAAAGAAACAAAAATAAATATTATATACTTTTTATATCGTCTATGATTGTGTTGGCCATCCTGCTGAAAATATCATCCTTGAAAAGAAGACCTAGCTTGGAAACCTACACGGATAAACAACTTGTGTTAAGCTATAAAACTTAGTGGGAAACATAAAACATGTAGACGACCTCTTTCGAAAGTCATTAAAATAATCACAAACACTTGAGGCATGTTGATAAACATATAAGTTCACTTGAATAAAAAATAAGAAATAAATTCATGGAATTATAGTATATTAAACAATCTCATTTATTTCTTATATTCATTATCTATTGTCATACCACTTACATGTTAATTACTTATTGTTTTAGAAAATATTCTGATAACATTTAACATCAATTACATCAAGTTAACTTTCTTGATTTCTATATTTTATTCTTGATTAAGCACCATTATTTACTCATTTTTCTTGAGTTTGTATTAATATCAACCTAGATTTGTATGAAAGCCCATTTATAATTTATTGGAACTTTAAGTTAATAAACTGGATCCTAAGGCATAAATAAATACTAATAATTTCTATCACACAAATTATGTGCATAAATATACCATGTATCAAATACATATAAGAACACTCTTACTTCTTGCTAAGATTAACATGCCATTACCTTACTCCCTTGATACAGTTCTGATTTGCTATTACATTAACATGCTAATTAACTACTATCTCATGCATATATTGCATACATATGCTATGAGTTCATAAATCATTTATGTTAACATGTAAGAAGTCTCACATATCATTACACAATGTTAAGCAAGAAACATATAGCTATAGGCAATACCTATTAACCAATACAATTATTGCAAGGCATCACAATGCATAAATACAACTACATAAATCTTATATTCCTAGGTATAGGAAGCACTTTTAAATTTCATCAAGGATTTCATTCATACAATAATAAAATATTCTTTCACTCCCTCTCATGTTTTCCCATATATTATGCATTGATGTATATTATGGTAATATATATAAATAAAATCAAATAAGAAGCATTTCACCATAGTGAACGTGTATTTACCAATATAATTATTAATAAAGCATATGTATTGAGCTAGTTTATATATGTAACTTTTAGTCTATGATTTAAATATGATTCTAAAAAGTCATATATAAATGCATATTGAAGGTACATCCTCATTCGATATCATATATCTTCATATACCAAATCGGGTTCTTATAAAGATAATATAAAGATCAATTTAAAAACTATCATGATTCTTTATCTTTTAGTGTTACATAATACTTTCTTTAATATGTATTAAGTCTGTACTTTTTGAAATTCATATTTGAAACCTTTACTCATATTCATCAATATCATTCATATACCTTTATATCTATCCCACAACTTTTATCCATACTATCTTTCCTAGTTTATCTTAAGTTCTATCACATTTACATTTCTTTACTTCCATCACACATTGATTATATCTAGCTTTATTTCTTTAAAACCAAAATCCTTCTCATTCTATTATATCATTACTAAGCTCAATGTACATCCTGTTAGTTTTCCTTTCTCAGATGGGGCCTATATATGTGATATGATGCTGTTCATATCTTATCACATGATGTTTGATGCTATACTATGAGAGAATGATGATTCCATGTCTGCAATAGAATGCAAATACATCTTCTCATGTAATGTAAATGTTTTGCCAAATCCTATACTATGAAATGCTAATCAATTGCCCACATTTGTTAAGGAATCACTAACAGGTGTAGAGAGCATCATAATCAACCTTAACTTATCATCACAATAACTTCAAACATGGAGACCTTATCAAATGTACATAAATTTTTTCTCAAGTACCATATTCAAATAATCTTTATATACTTTAGTAACACTTATACCATAATTCAAATAATATCCATATAAGCATACCATTTACTATTCAATTCATAGTTAGGGTCCCAAAAAATGTACTATCATACATACAGGCCACTTTTAAAGCTTCCATCTTATCTAATATGCAAAAGATGTATATAAGCAATTTTCATTATCAGAATTTATCAATACATATAAATAAATATCAAAAAAGGAGAAAATAAATACCAGAACCTCCTTTAACGGCATCATACTTTATTAAAACTTCACTCCATTGGTTCATGCTGATATGGTTAAGTCTATAGACTTATTCCTTTCACTATTGTAATGTCCAAGAATCATCGATCATGTGAATAGTACTTTTTGAGGTGAATAGTGCCACCGGTAGGCTCATAAAATTTTTTCTTAACCATTGGAAAGTACTATTCATAATGAATCTGATGGTATAATTTGGACTAAAATTGAAGCCAAATAGGTCTTCAAAAGTAGAAAATAAAATAAATATCTGGATCGATATAGTTGATCGAAAACTTTGACTGGCTTAAAAATATTTCATAGACTTCATAAAATTATTCCAATTGCACCAATTATTATGTATATTAATTTTTGGGATGATAAAATGAATTTTTTGAATACTTTGAAAATTTAGCTTTCAGACTGTTAAAATTTATATTCGAGCCAAGTTTGATGTCGGAACGACCTCGGATTGATCCAAAATTTTAAACATGGCCTAATTAACATTTTTAGGAATTTTTGGTATAATTTTTATAAAAATTGATAACTAAAAGTGTATTAGCAAATTAAATGGTGATATGTGGCATTGGACCTACTTAGGACTTAATATCTTTTGTCCTAAAGTAGGTAAGCCATTAATGAGGAAATTGGAGACTTATTTCTTGATTTTGGCTGGCCATCTCTTTCACTTTACTGCCATGGCCTTTCTTTATTCTCCTCCCTTCATTTTTTTTGTGTTTTACAATGTTTAGTTCCTAATATTTTTCAACCCTATTCTCATCTATATTGTCTCAAATTGCTTCCCTTCATCTTTGGTTCCTATTAGTGATGATAGCAACTAAAATTAACCTCTTTCTTCAAGTGTGTATTTTGGTGAGTTGGGGAAAATTGAGTTTTATTTGATAATTAGATTAATTAAGTGTTGGTTATAATATTGTATAAATTATTTAAGTAAAAATTTGACTTAATTTATGGTGAATTTTGACATAAATTTGCTGTCAATACAGAAGCAAAGAGAAGGAAGCAAATCAATCAAAAATAAAGGAAAAGGCAAAATTATTGAGTGATTTGGAGTGAATTTTGGTAAGTGAATAATTTTAACCCTTTAATTTCACAATATATGTTGTATATATAATTAGGAAAATTTAGGTTAATTGCAAATTAATTGTGAAAATGTACTTAGAATTATGAAATTAGAAGATAAATTAAGGGAATTTTGGTATTTAGTTGGAATTTAGACAAGTTTAATTTTAGGAAAAAATTCGGCCACATAAAAAAATTAGGGACTAAAATGTAATTTTTTAGATTAAATTGAAATAATTAAAAAATGTGTGGTTATATATTTGTTTCGATTAAATTGAGTAGAAAATGCAATTTAAGAGGAAATTGGCATAAGGTAATGGAATAAGGAGCTTAAAGAAATTTGTGTATTTTTGAGAAATAAATCGAAATAAGTACATAATAAAGTATTATTAATCCATATGATGTGCAAGGAGTATGTATTAATAAATAAAAAATAAGAAAAATAATTGTAATTGGATTGAATGATCTTAATTGAAAAAGTTGATATTTTTGAAATACCGAGACTCTTTCTGATAATTATATTAATTATTACCATGTATCGGTAATGATGCATTGTTATAAATGGTGTTAAATTATAATTATGATTTTTCCTTAGTATTATGTGTAAAATCAAAAATTAGGATGTACATGGCTAGCCATAGGGACATTATTGTAACTGCAGTAGCAAGTCATGGCGACTTGCATAGTGATAATCTTGAATGGTTCCACGACTGTATTGGGGTGTTTAGGGGAAAAATAAAAAGAAAAGAAAAATAATATGTGTAATTGATATTCATGGAGTATTGGGACCCACGTGGTCCATAGTTCTGCTCATCCTAATTAGTGATATATTTCCATGGTATACTAAGGGCAAGAGTATAAAAATATTGTATTGGTCAGAGTATAAAAATATTGTATTAGCAAGAGTATAAAAATACTATTTGGACAAAAGCGTAAAAATACTAAAGTATAAGGGTAAAGCATAAAAAATACTGTAATACAAGAAAAAGGTATAAAAGAATTGCAAAATAAGTAAATTAGGACAAAAGTGCATTTTTGAAACTTTAGGGACTAAAGTGAAAATTTATCCTTATAGTGTGAAATTCGAATTTAAAGTGATAAAGTTTGAGGATAAAAATTGAAAATCATAATTGATAATGAATTTCTCAAGAAGGGTAAAATGGTAATTTGGTCAAAAGCAAAATTTAGAATATAATTGAAAAATTTGTATAATAATGAAATTAACCGATCAAAAAGAAATAATGAAGTACAATTATGAATAACATGTGAATGAACTACAGTGAAATTCTAGGGTTTTAAGTTTTATGTTCACCACTAAGTACTTTTGTACTTAGCGTGTGATTTTGTATTGAACGCAGGAGATAGAGATTGAATTTGTGCAGAAAAGGAATCAATGCTAGAAGAATCCAGCATTTTATGTTTTCGTGTTGGCATGTACATATGAAAGATGCTTAGTAGGATGGCATGGCTAGTTTTTTTTAGGGACTGTATATAGTTTTGAAATTGTATATATATGCCATATACTGTAACTAAGGTTGATGAGATAAGTAAAAGAATTGTAATGTATATATATGTATGATTTTATGTATAATTTTGGAAATAACTGTTGTACTGTATTTGGATGATTTTGGCAGAGTTTATATATTGTGGAGGTTGGGTTGGATGCTTGTGATTATTTAAGAGTGTTTTTATAGCTTTTGCTGAAAGGTAGAATTTGGGTTTTAACCATTATACTGTCCAAATTTCTATAGATTAATTAATATGATATTTTAGAATGTAGGACCTATAACTTAATGGTTAAGAATATGGATATTATTAAGATGGATAATTTAATAAAAAATTATGGACCACCGTCGTGTATCGTGACACTGATACTCGGACCAATGTTCAACTATTGGCTGTTACATTTAGTGGTATCAGAGTTGGTTTAGGCGGTCCTAAGGTTGGAGAAATGAGGAGTTAAGTTTGATTGAGTGATTGGGTTCTTTATGTATATACATGCCATGAACAGAGATGTTTTGATTATAAGGTGATATTATTGGAGAAACTGATGTTTATCTGTCCCTTGTATCTATTTTATAGTGTAAAGATTGCCTCTGGATCTCAAACGGGCACCGAGACTGATGATAGAGAAAGTGGGGCCTCTCTAAGTGTGAGTGATGTAGAGTTACAAGATGAGGGTTAGCCTGCTCCACGTTCAGTTGTACCAGTTCCACCAACTGCTACATCTCAAGAATTCATACAATTGATGGCAGATTTATTATACCAGAGGATGTTGGCTCGTCCTCCACCTTAGTCACAGCAGCAGCAACCAGTTTCAACCCTACCTAGGAGGTATATTCTAGAGCAATTAAAGAAATTGGAGACAGAGGATTTCTTTGGTCGAGATCAGACTACAGCTATGAAAGCTAAGTAGTGGTTGGATTGGTTGAAGGGATTATTTTAGATCACCCATAGTCTGCTAGAGGAGATGTTTAAGGGGACGGATGCATTATTTCAAGGACCGACTTTCACTTGGTGGGAGATAGTCCGATGGTATACCCCATTGAGCAGGTGACCTAAGAGTTCTTTTTATAGCAGTTCGGGGATAAATATGTTGGGAAAGTGTACCAGAGGGCCATGAAGAGTGCCTTTTGGAGATTGAAATAGGGTAACATATTTGTTCAAGAATATGAGTAGGAGTTTAAGCATCTTTTGGCTTATATGAAGGATTATAACTTAATTCATCAGAAGACATGTTAGTTATTTGAGCAGGGTCTCCATAATAAGATTAGGGAGACCATTGTAGCTTAAGAGTATTTGGATATAAGATCCCTTGTACTTACAACTTCTCAACTTGAGTCCATTCAGATTGATAAGGCCAGTAGATAGGATAGATCTCAGCAAAAAAGGAGACCACCCCAGTCTAGCAGCCCTAGTAGTTTTGGAAAGAAGCCACAAAATCCTCCTTCATAGATACCAGATGTACCCCAAGTGCCTACTCAAAGTCAGAGATCAACTACCAGGATAGGTACCCCAGCTTAGTCTGTAGTTAGCCCACCTAGGGTTACTGGTATTGGTATAGAAGTAGGGATACCCACATGTGATTTCTATGATAGGAGACACCTAGGAGAGTGGTGGAGGCATACAAGAGCTTATCTCAGATGTGGGTCAAGAGACCATATGGTGAGAGATTGTTCAAGAGCTCAGACAACTATTTAAAGACCTCAGGTAGCTGGGTCTGGAGCTATAGCACAGAGAGGTAGAGGCAGAAGGGCGACCTCAGGATCATTTGTTGGTAGAGGAGCTGGACGGAGTCAAAGTGTAGTATAGAGTCAACCTGCAATCCATAATTATATTGTGAGGGCCAAAAAGGATCAGAATGCACCTGATGTCATTATTGGTAAATTTTCTCTCTTTGGTACTTCTATCTATGCTTTGGTAAACTATGGGTCAACACGCTCTTAATTATATTAGCACTGAGATTGTATAGGGGAAAGGGTTAGTTATTTAACAGCTTGAGCATGATATTCATGTTAGTAATCCTTTAGGGCACAGTGTGGTAGTTGATAAGTATACCGGGACCACCCTATCAGCATTCAGTAGTGTACATTTCCTGCTAATTTGGAGAATTTGATATTATTTTGGGTATGGATTAGCTTCATGCACACCGAGATATAGTAGACTGTCGGTTGAAGCGGATCACTTTGATGACTTAGGATGAGACAAAAATAACGGTATATGGGGAATGGTCAGATTTCTTAACAAATGTGATTTCAGCTACTACAATACACGGTGTACGACATATTTGGCTTATGTGATTGAAACTAGGAATGAGGGACTGTGTATTAGTGACATTCCTATAGTTTGTGACTTTCCATATATTTTTTCGGATGAATTGCCTAGTTTGCCACCAGACAGAGAGGTAGAATTCTCTATTGAGGTGATGCCTGGTACTATTCCTATCTCTATAGCTCCATACATAATGGTACCTACCGAGTTGAATGAACTCAAGGTTCAGTTACAGGAGCTATTAGAGAAAGGATTTATTAGGCCTACTATTTTGCCTTGGGGTGCACCAGTATTGTTTGTAAAGAAGAAGGATGGATCTCTATGGTCATGCATCGATTATAGGCAGTAGAATAAGGTTACTATCAACAATAAATTTCCACTGCCTCGTATTGATGACTTTTTTAACCAGCTAAAAGGTGCAAGGATGTTCTCTAAGATTGATTTACGATCGGGTTACTACCAACTGGGAGTTAGGGAGGGCTGATGTGCAGAAGATAGCTTTCTATACCAAATATTGATACTATAAGTTCCTAGTGATGTCGTTTGATTGACAAATACACCAGCAAATTTTATGGATCTTATGAATCAGATATTTTGCCCATATCTAGACCAATTTATGGTAGTCTCCATAGATGATATTCTGGTGTATTATAAGACTCCTGAAGAACACAACAAACATCTCAAGATAACACTTCAGACTTTGAGGGATCGATAACTGTATGTAAAGCTTAGTAAGCGTGAGTTTTGGCTTCAAAAAGTTGCATTTTTGGGACATATAATGTCTGCATAAGGCATATCAGTAGATTCCAAGAAAGTACAGGCGATATTAGAGTGGAAAACTCTTGGAAATGTGATAGAAGTTAGAAGTTTTCTGGGTCCGGCTGGTTTTTATAGAAGGTTTGTGAAGGGGTTTTCCACCATTAATACTCCTTATACCCGATTACTTCAAAAGAATATTAGATTTTATGGTCAGAGAAGTTTCAAGAAAGTTTTAAATAATTAAATAAGATGTTGATAGAAGCACCTGTTTTGACCCAGCCAGTGTTAGGAAAAGATTTTGTAATTTATAGTGACGCTTTTAGAAATGGGTTAGGCTGCGTTTTGATGCAGAAAGGTAAAGTGGTTGCTTATGCTTCCAGGCAGCTGAAGATATATGAGAGGAATTATCCCACTCGTGATTTGGAGTTAGCAGAGATTGTATTTGCATTGAAAATTTGGAGGCATTATCTTTATAGTGAGAAATGTTTTATCTTCACCGACCATAAGAGTTTGAAATACTTGCTGACACAAAAGGAACTTAACTTGAGGCGGAGGCATTGGCTAGAGTTGATTAAAGACTATGACTATTACATTGACTACCATCTGGGTAAAGCCAATGTGGTAGTTGATGCGCTCAGTAGGAAGCATATGGCAAGTAATAAGTTAATTATATATTTTGTGTATTACCTTCCATATAGTATAAATGGTAACTGAATGATGTTATGTAACAACTTTAAAAGCCATGAATATGAGATTGTTCCTTATGACAAATGAAGCACTTTTGGCTGAATTACAACTCAAGCCAGACTTATTACAATAAGTAAAAGCCACCCAACTACATGATGAGAGGTTGGCTAAGGCTGTGATGGATATCAGTGAGAGTAGGGATACTGAGCTCACTTTAGCTCCAGATGATAGCTTATACTTCAGGGAAAGACTGTGTGTACCAGCCAATAAAGAGTTAAAGAAAAAGATTTTGACTAAGCCATATAGTAGCAGTTATGCAATGTATCTAGGTAGTACTAAAATGTACTAGGATTTGAAGGCTCATTACTGGTGGCCTAGGATGAAGAGGGAGATTGTAGAGTTTGTGTCCAAGTGTTTGATGTGTCAACAAGTTAAAGCTAAGTATCAGATTCTTTTCGGATTACTCCAGTCTATTTCTGTATCAGAATTGAAATGGCATAGGATTACCATGGATTTTGTATTGGGTTTGCCACTCATCAGACATCAACATGATACTGTTTGGGTGATAGTCGACAAACTGACTAAATCTTCCCATTTTCTGCCTATAAGATCAGACTTTTCTTTGGTGAGGTTAGCTAAGATTTATATTAATGAGATAGTATGACTGCACGGTGTTCCTATCTCCATAATTTCATATCGAGATCCTCGATTTACTGCTAGATTCTAAGAGAGATTACAAACATCATTGGGCATAAGATTACATTTTAGTATGGCTTTTCACCCACAGACGGATGGATAGTCCAAAAGAATTATACAAGTGCTTGAGGATATATTGAGATACTGTTTTCTAGATTTTGGTAGCAATTGGAAAAAATATCTCTATTTAGCTATAT